>PVJI01000901.1:167019-215080 GCA_004026765.1 Micronycteris hirsuta
AATATAATACAGGGTGGGGCAAAGTAGATTTACATTTGTGAGTACAAGAAACACAGAGTTTATTCTTATATTATTATTTATTAATTATTGTATTCTTTTCCGTACGAAAACTGTAAACCTACTTTTGCCCCACGCTGTACGTTTATTTCTTAGCCTTGGTAGGCTCCATGATAAAGTTCTTAAGAGGAATGATAATGGACTATGGAGACATAGGCTTCTAAATTTTAGGATTAAATCTTTTTAAAATTGGAAGCACTTTGTCCTAGTGTTTCAAACTCAATGGGAAGCTCGGAAGTCTAGTATACGTGGTGACTGTCTCACGACTAGGCTTCTGTTTGCTGAACAGTGTGAGGTTGTCCACATTTAGCATAATATATTTCCATGGAAATGTAGTCATTTCTACATTGCCTGCATTTCTCCTATAACCTTAATAAGCTGTTTAACATTACGTTTCCTATCTTTTGGTAGGTGGTTTGCGAAGAGGATGATGACAAGTTAACCTACTCAAAATACGGGCGATTTTGTCATGAGGTCAAAATTAACTACTCTCCATATGTGAATTATTTCACTAGAGTATACTGGAACAGATCCTACTTTGTATATAAAATCAACACCGTGATATCCTTTCAGTCTTGAAAATAGCAGAACCCTCATTTCAGACTTACACCATCTGAAGTAAAACGCGATTTTCTTCTACCAGTGTGGTATGCTTTTGGAAGTCAGAGCATGGACATTTGAAGTGCTGCTGCTGCTTCCCCCTCCCTCCGCCCACCCCCGCCGTTAACGGGACCCAGAGTTCTGTGGGGAATAGAAGGTTAAGCCTTACTGTCCTTCGCTAAAACGTCAGCTCGTACCACTCTGCAGCATTCCAGCCAGGCATTTTCTTATTGTTATATGGTCTTTAAAGATTTTGCCTTCTAAACTATTATAAAAATGTCCTTATAAATCTTCATTTTATCATGATATTGATCTTGAATTTGAATATGTTCAAGGTCTCAGTATATTTCTCAAGCATAACATTTAATATACACTTAATGCGATATAATTATAGAGGAGAGAATTATTCTTACCCTCAAGGCAATTTCTAAAGGTAGTTTATGGTTTATAATAGAACTGAAATGTTAACAATAAAAAACTAATTTAAATGTTAGGTGCGAACATGTGGCATTTAAATTAAAATGGAAATGATATAAAAGAAAGTGATTTCTAAGGATATATATAAAAATATATCCAGATTTTCCATGATACTGTTTTCATTGTCTATTGCTTATATAAGTAAGCACTTTCTTAGCAATATATAATGCATGATATTGCATTTTATTATTTTATGACTATTAAGTGGTTACCTTTTGTTACTTATGCTCATAAATTCGATACCAATTTAATCATGATAAAACAGTAACTCTTGTTACCTATATATTTTTTAAAACAGACATTTACAAGAATGTTCAGGTTTTTAAAAAATACAGATATGGAGCCCTGGCTGGTGAGGCTCAGTGGACTGAGTGCTGGCTTGCGAACCAAAGGGTTGCTGATTTGATTCCCTGTCAGGGCACATGCCTGGGTTGTGGGCCAGGTTCCCAGTGAGGGTTGCGTGAGGGGCAGCCACACATTGATGTTTCTCTCTCTCTCTCTTCCTCCCTCCTTTCCCCTCTCTCTAAAAATAAATAAATACAATCTTTTAAAAAAATAAATAAAAATATGGATATGGAATATACAGTCTATTCACGTGTTTTCTACTGAGAATTAGGTAAAAAAATCTTTATCACAATAAATATATGTACACTAAAATGAGCAACAATTTCTGGAGATATGTGTAGTTGCTGTTAAACAAACCTCTGCATACAGGTATATTTATTATAAAACAAAAGTACTATTATTTATGAAACTGTGATACAGTCTTTAACATAAAGAAGAAAATCACAGTTATAATAAAATTCACAGCACAGTTTCACAGGCTAAATGCTCTGTTCCTTTAAGTTAATGTTTTCATATTTCTTATCATTTATTAAAAGAAAATCTAAAATGATTTATTTGGCTTTATAAACAGATTCAGGATAACTATGTCACTTTAATAAGATGGTTTGCATGTTTAGTTTTATGTATAGTTTGGTGAATGGGATTTCAAAATTTTCACTTTTTAGAGTGCTGTAAAAATTGCAGTTTCACTACTCTACACTCAAAGGGAGCATCTTTCTGTTACCTTTATTTTCTGTAACATATTTTAAAGTACAGAAGCACATTCATTCTTAGACTAGCCCTGGGTTGCTTTGCTCTTTTGGAGCTTAAGAATTGTGTGATGGCTGTATCTTGTATCTGGAGCAAAGTTTTATTTGTTCTCATTTTATGTAATTTTTTTAACAATTATATTAAGGTAGTTGTAGGCAGGATATTTCAAGTTCTCTGTACATCTTAATAGTGAGTCACTAACACTTAGCTTCAAGCCTTATGAAAATATTACCATAGTTACCTAATACATAGTGAATAGTCACATGGTGATACTTATGAGTGGAGCCTGTAAAACACTGGGATTGAAAAGTCAGCTTGCATGTTTTGAAAGGGGGATAGAACAGCCTATTTTCTATCTACTATGAAATATTTAATTAATTTTTATTGATTTACATTACCATCAAAGATACTGAATTATTAGTTAGGTTTTTTTTGTTTTTGTTTTTGACATATTAGTTGCTTTTGCTTCTGTCAGCTTGTTAAATAAAACAGATTGGAGAAACATAATTGAATTTTCTAAATAATGAATTTTTCATTCAGCATCTTTTGAAAAGGAAAATGTGAGCTTTAACATAGAAATAATAATACTGGATATGCGAGATAGTATTATTTGTTTCTATTTTAACTGTGGTTAAAACAATAGTACTAGAAAACTTTGATTGAGGAGCACTTAATTAACTTCTTTGTAGAGTAACAAATGATTAAGAAGTCTGCAAGTAATTCTACTTGTGTAACTTACAAGTTGTTAGGTTTGACAATAAAGATCTATGTAAAGAGCAACTTTTTGGTTTTTGTGTGGAAGGAATTTCTTGAAATGCAGAGCATATTTTGCCCTTGCTATTGCAAAACCATTGAAATAAGTGCCTTAGCCTCTTCATTTTAATGTTTACCTTTTCTTTTCCTGTAAGTAATATCCATTTCTTTTCTTTCCCATAAGAAAATCATGGTAACTTTATTCTCATGGATAATAAGCACAAGAGAGTCCTCACTACACTATTTTTACTAATGAGTAAATTTTATTAAGGCAGCAATGGGATTTCTAGCTTGCTATATTCATTTATTTAGCTCCCAAATGCCAAACAATCCAAACAAGTAACACCTGATAAGGGACGTGATAAAGCATGTGCTGGTTTATATTTTTTCTATCTTTTGGCGTCTGTATCTTGGTGCTTTTGTTAGACCGTTCAGTTTTACAACTTAGGGAATATGCATCGCACTTCAGAACGTTTTTCTCTGTCACTTTGTATATACAGGCGGCATGTTTTTTTAGGACATTGACCCAAGTCACCAATTGCCCCTATGTTGCTACTCTTCCACATAGTCCGGAATGATTCCAGGAAAAGCAGAAATGGAGGTCAAAGTGTGTTACAAGTTAGGGCTGAAAAATATGTTTTAAAAATTATGAATTTCTTGAAGGATACAGTAAATAGCCATCTGATTAAACTGCTTTGTTTTTTAAAAACTCTTTTGGCCCTTTCTATTTTGAACTGTTAAAATATTTTGATGTCTTTTATGGGTAAAACTAGTGTCTCTCTTTATAAAACTGTAGGATTTCTAAAAGTTCTATGTTACTTGATTTTTTTTTGGTGTGTTTATTTTAAATGTGTGAATATTTAAAGGGCATATGTTATTAATTATTCTGTATGTTTAAGAACCTTCTGTAAAACAAATAACTACTTCCTGATTTATACTTCAGTATATTCTCCTTATTTGTCTAATTTTTAAAATAGTTTTTGCTATTTGCTAATAGTTTTAGATGCCAATATGTCTTAAAATTAAAGCTCTGAAAAGTTGCAAGTAAAATTAAACAATTTCTTATTGAAACAATAGCTCATTATTAAGTTTTTTAATGTGTAGAGTTAACAGTTTAAATAATTAGATGTGAAAATTGCAAGAGAATGTATTTGATTCAACTATGTTTCATCCATCAGGTTTTCTAAACATTAAATGAAAAGGACATTGTAAAATAGTATTTGCTGGATTTAGCATCAAGAAATCTTTGAATCATTTCTGTTTATGAGTTTCTTAGAATTTGCAACATTTTAATCTTGGCATATATAATCCTATGTGCAGTTCTATAAGAATATCTGACCGTTGTATTAGTGGCATAATAGTATCAGAAAAAAACATGCATTCCAACCTTATAGTTTGAAATACTTCCCAAAGAATCCTTTCATTTTTTATGTGAATAACTTTGTATAGCTGTTTAATAAAGATCAATACAACTGATTTTATGTATGTTGACTTCTGAATCATATCTATGACAATGAACATTTAGATTAAATGTATTCCTCCTGTAAGTAAGGTTGCAAAAGGTTTTATATCTTTGCAAAAGAATAAAAGTTAATTTCAATAAATATAAATTCTTTAAAAGAGTTGGGATACCAACTAGTTTACTTCACATATTTGTAATGTGTACCTATTATCAAGAATGAAATTATTTCATGCTTAATTATACTCCTTGTTATATTTCCAAAATAAAATTCTTTAAAAAAATTTTAAGTTATTTTCATTTATATATAGACTGTTTTGTTACATCTTTATTGAGATATAATCCATACAATTCACCCATTTAAAGTGTACAGTTCAACAGTTTTTAGTATAGTCACAGAGTTGTGCAATTACACCACAGTTTTAGAACATTTTTATCACCTTAAAAAGAAGCTGTATAGCTTTTGGCTGCCACCCTCAACCACGCCATTCTTGGGCAACTCCTACTAAATAGATTTTCTGTCTCTACAGTTGCCTATTCTGGACATTTCACATAAATGAAATCATATAATATTATGTATACTTGCTCTTTTGTGGCTGGTTTCTTTCATTTAGCGTAATGTTTTCACAGTTCATTCATGTTGCATGTATCCTTTCGTATTTCCAAATAATATTTCATTTTATAGGTATACCATGGTTTATTTGTCCACTTATCAACATTTGGGTTATTTTTACTTTTTGGCTATTAAATTGCTTTAATGCTGCTGTGAACATTCGTGTATATGTTTTGGGGTGGACATACGTTTTCATTTTTCTTGTCTATGTCTAGGAGTAGAATTTTTGGGTCATATGATAACTGTGGTAACTAAGAAGCTTCAAGACTGGTTTTCAAAATGACTACCATTTTACAATCCCTCCAACAGGAATGAGGTTTCCAACCTCTTCACACCCTCACCAACACTTGCTGTTATCTTTTTTCTTGATCATAGCCATCCTCATAGGTGTGCAGTGGTACATCACTGTGGTTTTTATCCACATTTCCATCATGACAAATGATGTTGAGAATCTTTTTGTGTGCTTAGTGGTCATTTGTATGTCTTCTTTGGAGTAATGTTCATTCACATTCTTTGCCCATTAAGTGTGTTTCCTTCACTTCCTTGATGTGTCCTTTGAAACACAGATGCTTTTCATTTTGATTGCATTGTTACTCACATGTGATGTTATCAATAAAGCATTTTTACTTTGGTGTGTTTGAAGGAGATCTACTTGCGTGTATTCTACTTGGAGTTTGTTGACCTACCTTAAGAATGTCTTAAAAATCAAACTTGGAATTCTTGTATTCCCATTGCACATACATTGATGTACTTACTGGTGACCCACATTTCTCTGGGACTATGTTCAATTTTCTTCAGTCTTTTTTTCTCTGTTCTTTGGATTGCATTGTCAATCTTCAAGTTTGCTAATTCTTTCTTCTGCCAGCTTAAATCTGTTGAGCTCTTCTGGTATATTTTTCATTTCAGTTGTACTTTTCAACTTCAGAATTTCCATTTGGTTCTTTTTTAAAAAGTAATATTTATCTCTTTACTGATGCTTTCTGTTTATAGTCACTCTGGATATTGATATCTGCTCTGCATCCCCATTCCCTGGAACTTGTTGTTATAGTTGGCTTATTTATTTCTTTAGTTCTGACTGGACTTACCTTAGTGATGTCTGTTTCCCCCGCATTGTGGAACCCTTGACGTTCGTCCTCAGATGTCACTGCCTTGAGCATGTACGCAGTCACCCCGGGATGACAGTGGTTGTAGCAGAGCTCCTTACTGTTTCCTTGATCCTGTCCAGCTGTTAAACTCAATTAGTCATTGGTTGATTGCTCTGTTGTTTTCAACAATCCTCTCGAGTATAAATTACTCCATATCCTGAGCCAATCAAATCCTGGCTCCCTTGAAGGGATAGTATTTGGGGTCAGTGGTTGTGGTTTGTTCTAATGCCAGAAGGTCTCTTAGCTGTCTATTTCCCTGGTTCTCTCTGGCAAACTAGGAGACCTTTGGTTTAGCTTTTATCTCTTTCAAAGCCAGCCTCCGCTTAATTGCTTTCCACCAAAATTTGCTGTTTTGAGTACTCTTAGGCTTAACTTCTTTATACTGTGTTTCAAATAAACTCACCTATTTGGGAGCTCTCTGTTTTACATCTTGATTCTCTCCCTAGGCAAAAAGTACTGAGCAACAGCTCTGAGCTGGGAGTGGTAACAGGTATGCCACTCTCTGAGTGACACTCCTACTTTCGGAGCAGGCTTCTGGGTTGGGATGTAGCCTCTGGTCTTCTTGACATGCCTCCAATGGAACCTTTGCCCTACAAATTAGCTAGGGCGAGTAATCGGGGCCCACTATTCATGTGCCATGTCTAAGGTAGAGCTTTTACCCTAAGAGTGGAAGCTGGATGAAAGAAGTTTGCTCCTCACTTTCTCATTTTCTTGGATTTTAACTTTGGCAGCACATGGCTGGGGTAGATGAGAAATTTTGGTGGCCTGCCCCTCTGGAAAAGATACTGTCGCCCTTGGCTGGGATCTGAGGCAGAGAAGTAACCCTGTATTCTTGGCTTTACCCACCTGGACTGGAGTTTCTATCATACTGAGCTGGGAGGGGAGAAGGAGGGAGTGGGTAGTGGTTCAAATGCTACATTTAGTACAGACTCTGGCCATTCTCTTTGAGTTTTAGATTAAAAAAAAAAATCCTTCACTTGCCATATGCCCTTAGGTCAATTTTCAGAGCTTTTAAATGGCTGTTTTCTTAAAATAATTATTATCAGTTAGAGTTGTTTCACAGAGGTCTCCTTATAATGCCATTTAAGGCTATTAATGAGAAAAATTTAGCAGATCATTTGCAATAGTTATTAATCAGCTTTCTCTCTTGGTACTATCATTGGTAAGGAACTAGTATTAATAGCTATTGCTTACCTGAAAAATTGTGACTGGACCTATTGAATGGCTATTTGTCAGTCTGATAAACTGTCTTATAGAAATAAAAAATCGGCTCAAGTAATTGCTGCAGTTACTCAGTTTTAATATTACTTAATGGATTTCATAATCTCAGTGACAAACTACAATAAAGTGAGAATAATGTTTAATCCACCGGGTAATTGGTGGAAAACAAAAATTTGATTTTAAGTAAAGCATTTTCAGTTTCTGCCACATAGCAAATGTTTTGTAAATGTGAGCCATCATTATCTCAATATCAAGTTTTTATCCAGTTCCTAATAGATAGCAATGTAAGCACTTATATAGCTCCTATACAGTATTTTTTTAATTGTTAAATACTGCATAAGGAATTCTGCAAGACTTAAACCTAAGAGTTGGCTTATTAAATAAAATTATACTGGACCAAGTAATTAGCAATATGCATTTACATGATTCTAAGGAATTCTATTTATTATAAGCAAAAAAAGTGAGCCATACATGAGGTGTGCCCAGAAAGTATCCAACCATGTAATATGAAAAATAGAGACATTCACTGAAGAAGACACAAGATACAAGAAGCATTGTACACAGGACAGTGAGGCCGCAGTCCCCGTCAAAGTAGGCACCTTGGGACCTCACACAGTCTCTGCATCTTACTACCTCTGCCTACTCATTTCCTGCATCGTTATTACTTTGGCTTGGCCCATTCTGAAATCTGGGTCATGGCATCTTGCCGGCTTCAACTTTCTTTTATTAATTGTTTTCACTCTATTACCACTTATTTCAAGTTTCTGATAATCTAGACCAGATTGAGTTTTTAGATTAGGCCATTGACTATATTGGATAACGAACACTGAGCACTTTCTTTGCACTAGTCACTGTGCTATATGATTTGACATAATTCTTTTAATCCTTTAACAACTCTATAATTTGTTGTTATACAACGATTAGTGTTGTAACGGGGATTTAAAGTTCGGTTTGCTCCCCTGGATGGTTTCTGGCATTTACCTGGATTTGTGGAAATGGGAACCTCTAGCAGTTGCCTCAGCCAGAAGCGACCCCAGATAATCCTCAGCTGCGCTAGCTTTGTCCCAGGAATCATGTAGCCAAAGGGCCAAGCAAGAGCTGCTGACGTGGAGGCTTAGTGCGGCCGTGCTGGAGCCTCCACGCCCGCTCTCTGAGAGCGGGATGCACAGTACCAATTCGGCCACTGCAGCAAGGTTGGGCCGGGCGTGGGTGGACTGCGCTGAGACCGTTTCCGGGGGCGATGCCCGCACGGAGGCATCCTGACTCTGGCGAGTATTTAGAAGAGAATGCTGTTGGGCACTACTTAATGTAAGCCGAGTTGACCAAGTGTAGGGAAGCCCTCCCGGTGCCCAGCGGACACCTGCAGCTGCGAGGTCGCTAACTGCAGAAGCCAATGGAAAAGGCGGGGCCCGACGCCCATCGAGGGGATTGGCTGCCGAGGATGTGGGGCGGAGTCATCCCCCAACCCTTGGGTGGTCGGTTTCCGCGGTCTTTGCTCACCCTGCTTCTACCGCTGGGTCGGGTTCTTTCCTCTACGTCTGGACCTCAGAGAGCCCACTCTTACCTAGACTGCGTCGGGATGTCACGTGGTGCGCGCTCCTTCTGGCTCTCTCCGCCAGGCTCTGGGAGGGCGCCACGCCCCGTGCTGTTCAGACCTGCCCCCAGACTCGCGCTTCTCCGGGACGGGGGCGGGTTTCAGCTGCCCGGAGGCGTCCCAGCCGCGGCGCCCGTGTAACTCGCGCGGGGTTCTGCAGAAGTGGGTCAAGGTGCACCCGCTCGTGGGCACAGCAACCTGCGGGCGGCCGACCCCTCCCCGAGTGAGCACCGTGGGGGTGGCAGCGCGTAGTCCCAGCTCAATGGAAGAAGTGGAGAGGGAGCGCCTCGGGGGCGTCGACCCGAAGTGTCCTGAGTCCTGCGGGAGACGCTCGAGCCCTTCCATTGGGTCTCGTCCAGAGGCACTAACGTTCGCTCGCACTGGGAGGCGAATGGGAGTAGCCAGAAGTTTGCGGACAGTTACAAATACAAACCGATTGAAGGTCCGGTCTCTTCTCCGAGGAGCGCTCACTCAGCGGCGCTGACTCTGCGGAGGGCTTAGGGACCCTCGCTCTTGAGTGCTCTCATTCACTGCCACGTTCTCCGGGACTGTCCTGGTAGAGTCGGTCTTTTCTGAGACTAACGCGACGGTAAGTGCTGAGAACTGCAGGGGCGATAGAGAGTCAAGGGAGAGAAGATCTTGATAGCCTTAAACTGGCGTTCTTGACGTTTTCTAAGTGTGGGCGTGTGGGAGGGGATATTTGTCTCTTTCTTGGGAGCCAGGAAAGACCTGGTGAAGAGTTAGTTCAAGACACTCTGAAGAGAGGAAGGGTCAAACCCGGGCGAGACTCAGCCAAAAGGTAGATGGAAGCAGAGTGTAGCGGTGGAATGTGGCCCTGAGAAGGCTGGGGGTTCTGCACGCGCAGCTCTGCTTGCGCCCTGGTGCCAGGTCCACAGTCAGGATTTATGAGACCCAGCTTTCAGAGCCCTACGCCCTTATTTTCTTTCAGGGCTCCAGCAGGTAAATGCTGCCTTGCGCAATGATTTAGGCTAACAATAGCTGCGACAGCTCAGAGACTCTAATTGTGCGATTTAAAGAAAAAAAATTATTGAATTTATTTGTTAATAAAGTTACATAGGTTTCAGGTGTACAATTCTATAGTGCAGCATTTGTATATTGTATTGTGTGTTCACCACCCAAAGTCAAGTCTCCTTCCATCACCATTTATCCCCTTTTCCCTTCTTCTACCTCCCCTCACCCTCTTTCCCTCTGGTATCACCACACTGTTGTCTGCGTCTATGCGGTTTTTTTTCCTTTGCTTTTTACATACTTTACCCTTCACCTTTTCCACTTAGCTCTCCAACACCCTTTCCCTCTGACAGACGTCTGTCTGTTTTCTGTATCTATGAGTCTGTTTCTATATTGTTAGTTTATTTTGTTCATTACTTTCCCATTACAAGTGAAATCATATGGTACTTGTCTTTCTCTGACTGGGAAGCAACCCAAGTGACCATCAGCAGAGGAGTAGATAATGAAAGCTGTAGTACATTATACAATGGAATACTACTCCACCACAAAAAAGAAGGCATTTTTGTGACAGCATGCATGGCTCTGAAGAGAGTATTATGCCAAGTGAAATAATTGCATGATTTTTAAAAGTGCCCAAGGTGTTCTGCATGGGAACTGCGGTATGTAGAGATACCAAAGAGTGTCATACCATACTCCTACACTTACATGGGGAGGGCGGAGAGGAGTTATTTGAAATTTCATTTAAACAGTAAATGTTTGTGGACTACCAGTTACATAAGGTCTGTCCGGAAAAATCCCAGCCATTGTTAATATAATGAAAATGGTTTGGGCAATGTAGATGTAACCTGGCAGCCAAGGACAGTGGACCAGAATGCACATGTATGAACAATGACAACTTCACCATTGCATGAGCATGTGTACTGTATGGCCATCACATTCAAAATGACTGAACAAGCCCTGGCTGGTGTAGCTCAGTGGATTGAGCATGGGCTGCAAACCAGGGGGTCGCCGGTTCGATTCCCGGTTGGGGCACATGCCTGGGTTGCAGGCCAGGTCCCCAGTGGGGGCCACATGAGAGGCAGCCACACATTGATGTTTCTCTCCCTCTCTTTATTAAAAAAAAAAAAGACTGAACAAGTAGAGCAATGAATCTGCATCAAATTTTGCGTTAAATTTTAACATTCCCCCCAAAAAACAAACTTTAACATTCCTCCCTGGAAACTATTCGGATGATTCAAAAGACTTTTTGGGACGATGCAATGAGTGCAGTGCAAATAAAAGTGTGACACAAATGAATCAAAGATGGCTGAGAATCTGTTGAAAGTGACCCACATTTTGGAAAGACCGCAACAAGCCGAACACCTGAGAATGTTGGCGGTGTACGGGCTGCAATCAACAAAGAGCAGTGACTGACAGTGTGGGAACTAGAAGCTGATCTGGGGATTCCAAAAACTCCTAAGTCCAAGATTTTGATGCAGGATCTTTGCATAAAACGTGGCAAAATTCGTTTCCACAGCTTCTGCTACCAGAGCACAACATCATGCTCCTAATGACTTGATTCAAACTGCTACCAATGAACCAGATTTCCTCAAAAAGGTCATAATAACGAGTTGAATTGTGGGTCTATGGTTATGATTTGGAAGCGAAGGCCCAGTTGTCCCAGTGAAAGTTGTCTGATTCTCCTGAAGAAGGTGCAACAAAGTTGCAGCAAGATCAAGTCCATGTTAACTGTGTTTTTTGATTGGGAAGGTGTTGCGCATCGTGCGTATGCCACTCCAGGCCAAAACTGGATGTGGATAAGGAGTACTACTACCCCCATGTTCTTGGTTGGTTGAGAGATGCAATACGATGAAAATGGCTGCAGCTATGGGCAACTGGTGACTGGCAGCTTCATAACAATGTGCTTGCTCATGCATCACCTCTTGTGCAGAATTTTTTGGCAACACATCAAACCACCCAGGTGACTCAGCCCCCACGGCCACCCAGATTTGGCACCCTGTGACCTCTGGCTTTTGCTAAAACTAAAATCACCTTTGAAAGGAAAGAGATTTCAGAGCTTCGATGAGAGTCAGGAAAATATGACAGGGCAGCTGATTACAACAAAAGGTTTTGCAGAGTGCCGGGAGAACTGCGTGAGGTCCCAATGTGCCTTCTTTGAAGGGGACTGAGGTGTCATTGTCCTATATACAATGTTTCTTGTATCTTGTACCTTCTTCAATAAATGTCTCTATTTTTCATATTGCATGGTTGGATACTCTTTGGACAGACCTCGTGTGACAGGAGTGTCACACCTATATCCTAGCAAATTCCGCGAGAGCGGCGCTACTCTGGTTCCTGCTGTGTATCCCGCCACAGAGCAGATCTCAGGAAGTAATTGTGGCAGGAAGGCAGAAAAATGGTCCTTATGTTTCTAGTCTGGTTAATAAGGCAAATATATAAATAAGCCATTAATACATTTTATTAGTACATTAACACATCAGAATCACTAATGTATTCTGATAAGTGTTATCTGGAAGAATAGAGAGACTTCCTAATTTTGCTGAAACTGCCTTCGGCCAAATCTGGAAAATACTCAGATTAGAGGATGAACAAGAATTTGATGAGAGGTACAGAGATTCAAGTAGAAGGAATAGTTTCTGCTTTATAAATCTTTCTCTTTCAAATAAGTAATGACTTGTATGCAAAGGTATTGTGGCATAAACCAGATAAAGGGCTTCATGTACATATGTATTTCTCCTTCTTATTTTGAAGTCGTTTACATAAAAATAATCACCCAAGGTAAACTTAAAGATTTTATTTATTTATTAAAGATTTTATTTATTTATTTTTAGACAGAAGGGAAGGGAGGGAGAAAGAGAGGAAGAGAAACATCAATGCGTGGTTGCCTCTCACGTGGCCCCCAGTAGGGACCTGGCCTGCAACCCAGGCATGTGTCCTGACTGGGAATAGAACCGGCGACCCTTTGGTTCACAGCTCATGCTCAATCCACTGAGCTACACCAGCCAGGGCTATTTGTTTCTTTTTAGAGAGAGGGGAAGGGAGGGAGAGAGGGAGAGAAACATCAATGTGCGAGAGGTGCATCAATCTGTTGCCTCTCATATGCCCCAGCCAAGGACCTGGCCCACAATCCAGGCATGTACCATGACTGGGAATTGAACCAGCGACCTTTAGGTTTGCAGGCCAGGGCGATAAACTTAACTTTAAAATAATTGTGGGAGGAGGTCAGAATAGGGAAATGAAGACGTATGAAGAGCTAGGGAAGAGTTAGCTTATGTAAATGATAAAACAGATAAGTTATGGTTGAAACATGGGGTGGTCAGCTCAGAGTGCTATGTGCACACCTTTCCAGATATCCCCCCAAAGAGGTTTTTTTCTCTTCTTAAGGGGCTCCAAGGAACCCCTTGGACTATAAAGAACATGGTTTGGAAATCATGTATTATACTAATAAAAACATGAGGGCCTAAACTAATAAATATCAATGTGGAGAAGAAATCATTATTTTTGTGGAAGATTTGGCATGTTTTATTCCCCAGTTAGACATAAAAAAAGAAGGGGAGAAAGAATGGTTCCCATGTTCCTGACTGCAGTGACGGGTAGATGACCTGTGTCTCCATCCTCTATCAAAATAGAGCATAGCTAAGGGACAGGTATGAAATTCTTGTTGGAAATACTGTGTGTGCACCACTTGTGAGGTTCAAAATGGAAATGTCCAGTGGACACTGAGAGTTTGGAGAACAGGTGTGCTCCAGAGCTAAAATTGTAGGAGTGGGGCAGGGAATGACCAGGGTGGTTTTTACAGTGAGGACTAAGAACAGGACCCCAGTAAGCACCAAACTGAAAGAGTGGGGAGAGGCAGTGCACAGCCCAGAAAAATGTGCAGGAAGAGAAGAACAAAGCAATGGTTGCCATTGACATATTCAGTTTACTTTAACAAGTGAAGGAGCTACTTCCATTTTTTTCTATGACTTTTGAAGACTTCCCTCTTCACTCTGAAAAAGACCATAGCCATCACTCTTCTCTGCTCTCCCCACTGTTGGAAGCAGCCTGGGTACATTGGGAATATCACCGAAGCCCTGGCTCAGCCTCTTGTTGGGAAACCTTGGGCAAATCACGACTCTGGTTAAAAGGTGTATAACAGGGTTTGTTTACAGGAGAAAATTAGAAACAGGCATACAAAAATAATTTGCAAATTAAAGGCACTATACAGTGTTAGTTTCCAATTGTTGATATTACTAGGTGTCAGGCCCTGTTAAAAAAGCTTACCTGTGTTATCTCTTTTACCTGTATTATTCCATCTTCTGCTTTTAATTTTCTTAACCACCCCAAGAGTACGCACTATTATTATTCCTGTTTTATAAATGTGAAAACTAAGGTTCATAGAGGTTAAGTAGCTTAAGCTAGAGTTGCACTAGTGTGTGCATGAACTATGAAAACCTTTTTTCCCATTTTAATTGTTAATCTAAGAAAAACCCACAAGAACGTTACCAAAGGGAGCTAAATGTAAAGTTAACAGTACCTCCAACGTGGATATCAAGAGACTTAATTAGGCGCTAAATATTGAGTTACTCCTGTTACAGAGTTTGTCCCGAACTTTGCCTTTGCACCACCTCTTTTTTTTTTTTGGCCTTGCCCCCGGATTTATTCACTAGGTCTTTGTCTTTCTCGGCGGACTTTCCAGCATCTTTCTTCTCCTCGTCTTTGGACGGCACAGCGAAACTCGAGGAGCAGCTGCTACCACTGGTGCCTCGATAACAGGTCCTGACTCACAGTATGAACACAGAGCGTTCACTATCTTCTACGAAGACTTTGAGGTTCGTCGCTACCCTTGAGGAGTTTACTTCTTCTGCTAGCTGAGAAACGCCCAGAAAAACGCGAAAGAAGCTGCGACCCAGTTCCCCTCCAATCATTTTCCAAGGGAACCCGGAGGAGGCGTGGTCTATGGACTGGTCCCGCCTTCTTTCTGTCTAACTTGAACCGATTGGCCGGAGGCGTGGCAGCGCACGGGGGCGAATCCTAGAGCGCTCACTGGCGTGGAGGGGGTGGGCCGCACCGCCATTTTGGGTGGTTTTCTGGTGAGATCCGAGTGCGGCTTTGTTCCTAGCGGTTCCAAGGATCACAGGCCCGGGGCCCGTGTCCTAGTGTCAGGTTGGAGCCGGGAAGCGTCCCTGGGGTTAGCGGCGGCGGGGGCAGGATGAGCGCGGAGGCGGCGGACCGGGAGGCGGCCACCTCCAGTCGGCCCTGCACCCCGCCGCAGACCTGCTGGTTCGAGTTCTTGCTGGAGGAGTCGCTGTTAGAGAAACATCTACGCAAGCCCTGCCCAGGTAAGCGCGGCGCCTGCAGCCCGAGGGGAGCGGGACGCAGTCCGCCAGCACTTCCAGGATTCCGCGCCTTCTCGGCTGTGCAGATGCGGCCCGAAAGCCGCGGACGGGAGACGAGCTCAAGCCGGGCCCCCTCGCTAAAACCTAAGTGTCGCCGTGCAGGGCAGCGCCGTGGCGGACCTAAGAAAAGCGCAAAACAGGCCTTTCGACCCCCCACTTTTTGGTCCTTTTTCTCTTTGGGGTTTTAGCACCTGCGAGGTGGTCTGCGATTGCTTGGGTTGGGGAGCCTGGCTCGAACACTGCTCTTTACAGAACCTCGGCTGTAATCAATTTGGGGAATTGGGGCGAAATCAACTGTTCTGGTGCTAATTCTGACGCTGATTAGTTATGTTTTAGGTTCTTATTTAACTGTTTTGTTCCTCAACGAGAAGATTTTATTGACTCTAATTGCCGGTATAGATTACAAAGTTGGGCTATAAATTAAAATGAGAAAAATCTTTGAAAACAGGAAATGCTATACAACTGCAAGGTGGTTATTGTATAGTGTCGATAATGATTAATATCCTAGTTAATGCGTGCTATTACAGAAGGAAGATTTCCAGGTATTTCTGGAAAGGTACCAGAATGAAAAGGTAAGTTCCTTGAATAGGATTTTGCTGGTAGAGTTCGAATCCATATGTGGCTTGTTCAGACTTAAATAGAGTGGCTTTGACTGATGGAGACCACTATGTGAGAAATTAGTGTATTTTATAAACTTGGGTGGTTTTACCATCTATATTATATTCTTTTAATTCATTGCTTTTGACAAACATTTGTTAAGTGCTTTCTGGGTGCCAGACACCGTGCTTAATGCTTCACATGTTATCTCATTGAATTCAGTCTTCATAATAGCCCTGTGGGGTAAGTGAGATTATTGCTATTGTGCACTGACTGAGTGTAGAGAGGTAAGTTGATGCAAGTACCACCAGTTAAGTTTTAAAACAATAATTGTTTCTTCTCTTGTCTCTAATTGCCGTTGGTATTTGCTGAACTGGAAATCTATGGCCATTGTGTTCTTACCGTTAAGTGCTTCTGCAGGCATCTGTTATCCCTTCCTCTGTATACCCGTCCTGATCTTCCCCTTTGTCCCCAAGTACACTTTCTGTAGATCATGTTCCTTAGTCATAACTACATAGTTGTTTGGGGTTCCTTTTGTTGCCATAAACCAATACAGTGAATCTGTTTGCAATTCATAATTAAAGCTTAAATTCATTTTCTTTTAAATCCTAGATCCTACACCAGTTGAACTTATAGTTCAGTTTTTGGAACAGGCTTCTAAACCTTCAGTTAATGAACAAAACCAAGTTCAGCCTCCACCTGATAACAAGAGAAATCGTATTTTAAAACTACTTGCTCTTAAAGTTGCTGCGCATTTGAAGTGGGACTTGGACATATTAGAGAAAAGGTACACAAGATTTAAATGAAACTCACTGCTTTTGGTGGCTGTGAAGTTGGGGAGATTTTGGCCAGGCGGAGGACGCGGATCTCATTGTCCTCCCAGCTTCTACCCTCACCCAGAGGCCCTCAATGTAATGGTGTGATACCAAAAATAAAAATAGTCCTGGCTGGTGTGGCTCAGTGGATTGAGTGCCGGCCTCTGAACGAAAGAGTCGGAGTTGATTTCCCAGTCAGGGCACAAGCCTGGGTTGCAGGTGGGGTTCCCAGTAGGGGGTGTGTGAGAGGCAACCACACAATGATGGTTCTCTCCCTCTCTTCCTCCCTCCCTTATCCTCTCTCTAAAGATAAATAAATAAATTTTAAAAAGACATTTATTTTGACGTACTGTTTAGATATCTTGGTTTATTTTTATATATGCTTTTATGTTACCAGTCTTTAAAATAAAAATTATTTTTCTGTATATTCCAGTTAAAATATGCAAGTGTTTTTCAAAAGATATAAGAAACTATTTGAATGTTTGATGAATTTAAATTACCTTTTAAAGTAAAAACTTGATGTTATCAATATTAAGGCAGTTGATGATGATGATTCGATGTGGTGACTAGAGAAATCCTCACCTAAACAGTTTTAGATATTTCACTTTATACTTTTACATATCTTTTTTTAATTAATTTTAAGATTTTATTTATTTATTTATTTATTTATTTTATAGACAGAAGGGGACAGAGGGAGAAAGAGAGAGAAACAGCAATGTGTGGTTGCCTCTCTCTCACATGGCCCTCACTGGGGACCTGGCCTGCAACCCAGGCATGTGCCCTGACTGGGAATCAAACCAGCGACCCTTTGGTTTGCAGCCCGCGCTCAATCCTCTGAGCTACACCGGCCAGGGCTATACTTTTACATATCTTGAAAAAATGGATATCCCAGCTGGTGTGGCTTGGTGGATTGAGCACGGGCCTCTGAAGCAAAGGGTCATGGGTTCGACTCCCAGTAGGGGCACATGCCTGGGTTGCAGGCCAGGTTCCCCAGTGAGGGGTGTGCAAGAGGCAACCACACATTGATGTTTCTCTCCCTCCCTTCCTATCTGTCTAAAAATAAATAAATAAAATATTTTTTAAAATGGATAAAAATTAATGATAGATGCTACAAAACATGAATGATTTGTTGTTGAATAATAATTTAGTTAATTTTACTGGTCACAGATCAGTCACTATTAAAATATCTTACTAGAAGCAGTGCTTATTTGTTTACAAGTGATTAGTTTCGAGGCTATGCTTAGAAAATAATTTCTTTATTTTTAATTTTTTAAAAAAGGTTTTATTTGTTGTTTTTAGATCGGAAGGGAGAGAGAAAGAGAGGGAGAGAAACATTGATTGGTTGCCCTTCGTACCACCTGGCCCTTAACTCAGGCATGTGCCCTGACTGGGACTCGAACCAGTGACCTTCAGTATGCAAGCCAGCCCCTAGTCTACTGAGCCACACCAGCCAGGGCAAAAATGATTTTTTTTCATCCCTTTCTCCTCACAATTTAAAGGGAAATACCTTACAGAAAAATATGGAAAAACTCAGAAAATAGGAAATAATAGGGGAAGAGAGAGAAGTATTTTTAACATTTTTGTGTAATTTTTGTTGTTTTTCTCTTTATTTTTTAAACAAAATATGCTCATACCCTATATACTGTTTTGATATCTTTTTTCCCCACGTAACAGAATATCATGAACATTTTCCCATTTTATATATTTTGAAGGTAACTCCATTGTATGGATAATTTATTAACTGTTCCTTCATTGACAATCATTTTGTTTTCTAGTTTTTCACTTGTATACATCACAGAGCCTTAAATATCTTTGCCCTTAAACTTCATCTGAATTTTTGTTCACAGCCTTAGTTTAGATTATTAAATTACTGGGTCAAGGTAGTATAAACTTTTTTTTTTTTAAAGATTTTATTTATTTTATTTTTAGACAGAAGGGAAGGGAGGGAGAGAAGGAGAGAAACATCAATGTGTGGTTGCCTCCCGTGTGACCCTCACTGGGGACCTGGCCTGCAACCCAGGCATGTGCCCTGACTGGGAATCGAACCAGCGACCCTTTGGTTCGCAGCCCGCACTCAATCCACCGAGCTACACCAGCCAGGGCGGTAGTATAAACATTTTTGAGGCACATGTTACATATTGCCAGATCACATTGAAGAGAGTTGTACTAGTGTATAACTCTCAGTAGTAGTATTTAAGATTTTATTTTTTTTATTTATTTTTAGAGAGAGGGGAAGGGAGGGAGACAGAGAGGGAGAGAAAGAGCAATGTATGGTTGCCTGTCACATGGCCCTCACGGGGACCTGGCCTGCAACCCAGGCATGTGCCCCGACTGGGAATCGAACCGGGACCCTTTGGTTCCCAGCCCGCGCTCAATCCCCTGAGCTACACCAGTCAGGGCTCAGTAGTAGTATTTAAACACTTTTTTAACCACCCATTCTCCAGCATTAAATATTAAAATTAAAAAAATTATTCTTTAATCTGAAACTTACCTGTTAACAGACTCAAGAGGCATAGCAGCAGATAGCAGTGTGTACAATAAAGTATGATGTTTATGCTGCGGTTGGAAAATTGAGCACCTGTTGGATATTTGATGATAAGCAATTGAAAAACTTTTAGATGTGAAATGAATACTGTGAATATGTTAAGAGTTAATTTTTGGGAGCGCTGTTCTGAAATACTGAGGGAATAAATAAGGCGGTGTTGGAAATTTGCTTCACAGCAACATGGGAAGGAGGGAAGAGGGTGAGAGCAAAGAGCAGCAAGACTGGCTGTCAGTTGGTAATTGTTGAAGCTGGAAGATGGGCGTATGGGGATTCATTGTAATATTCTGTCTACTTTTGTATGTTTAAAAAGGCCCTTTAGCAATGGAACTGTTTTTAGTGAAGATGCTGAATTGTGTGTTTTTTGCGTGGTAGGCAGCTAACAAGCAGACATATCCCTTTTGCTTCTTTCTTTTAAGTTTGTCTGTTCCAGTATTGAATATGCTGCTGAATGAACTGCTGTGCATCAGCAAAGTTCCTCCTGGGACAAAGCATGTGGACATGGATATGGCCACTTTACCTCCCACCACTGCCATGGCTATACTTCTCTACAATAGATGGTAAGTTCTTTTCATAAACCTAAAATGTGTTGGGCAGCCTCTGTTTAATTGCACTCTGGCTTTTAGGGGTGGCTTTTCAGGGGCTCCTTATACTCTGGAGCTCTCTCAGAGGACTTGGGAACAGTGAGTCTGATGGAGAAAACTTGTGACCGCTAGGTGAAAAGCATTCCGATAAAAAAAAATTGTGGATGATGTAGGACCACAATTTATTACATGTTAGGTCAAACTCCAGGTAATTTATAATATGAATTTTCTAAGGAATGCTTGAAAAAATAATTGAAGCGACTCTTGTATTAAATTTTCCTTTTCTTGTGTTTTTTTTCAGGGCTATTAGGACGATTGTTCAAAGTAGTTTTCCTGTCAAACAGGCAAAACCTGGACCTCCTCAGTTAAGTGTGTAAGTTGGCAGATATGACCCTTACCTGGCACTTTTTTTATGTGACCCTTACTTGCAACCGTTTTCATCAGATACTAAAAATACTTGCAAGTTTTTAATAAGCTTTGGGTACAGAAGGATTAGAGCAAAAATTGGAGCGCAGAAGGCCTTCCCCAGAAGCTGGGTTTGGAGGACTTAGGGGATGAGAGGGTCAGGTAGCATTCTGGATATTTAAAGTAGAAAGCTCTAAAAAAGAAGAGTGTTTTGTGAATTGTGCCCTTCATCTTAACAGTATAAGCTGACCTTAAGAATACTAAGATTTTTTTCATTTAATTGTCCGTACTTGGAAAATATATTCTCTATGGGGGAAAGTTATTTTAATATGTGTAAATATTATTTAATAGTATAAAAGTTATTATAAAAGTTTGATCATATCTGGAGTCTTAAACCTAATTCTTAAATTCCGGGTAGCAGGTTACCCAAATTTGGAGCTAGACAGCATAGTTCTAACTTGAAATAAACGATCTTTTGCTGTCAGTAAATTTTATTCCTAAAAACTTAGTACAGTTTTTTTTTTTTTTTAAGGCAAAGCAAATGAGAAAATAATGGTAAATGAACATTTAAATTGAGTTTTTGTTTTTTAAAACATGAAAAAAATAGCATTAAAGCCATTTTTATTTAAATTCAAGAATGGTGTTCTTAAGTTTTGAATTTTCCATCTTTTCAGTAACATTTGATATTCTGAAATCATTTCTCTTTTAGTATGAATCAGATGCAGCAGGAGAAAGAACTAACAGAAAATATCTTGAAAGTGGTGAGTTTCAGCGTCAGTTATACTTTAACATTTCCAGAACACATTTAGAGTCCGTTGAGGTGCTTTTCCTAACGTGAGCTGTATGAGAGTTGGCAAGGTCTTGACGCAATGCAATTTAGGGTTTTTCCATTAAAACAGACCTTGCTAATACTCTAGCTTGCACAAATTTTTCATGTTAGTGATAGAGCACTTTACTCCCATTTCTGTTGTTGAATATTTCATGATAACTTTAGCGAATATGAGAAATCACTCTGGAAGGTGATATCTTTGTATTCTTTTATATTTTCCAAAAATTCTACAATAAATATTACTTAAAATTTTAAATTACTTTTGTAATCAGAAAACACCACGGTTATTTTTTAATTGGTCTAGTTAATGTAAAAGTAGAAATGTGGGAGTTTCTGTAATTTAAAAGTGATCGCTGTAATTCTGTATTTAACACCTGCAGTGTGCCAGAGATACCATGTAATGTGCAAGGGCTGGAGAGGAGTGGAAAGATAAGAAACAGTCTGCCTCTATATCAGACAGATACACTGTAGTGTTGTGAATGTGGAAGCAAAGACCCTGCATTTTATTTTTGTTATCTAGTGCCTATTAAAATGGCTGGCACATTGGAGCATACAAACATCTGTTGACTAAATCAATGGAACAGCAGATTTTTTTTTAAAGATTTTATTTATTTTTAGAGAAGGGGGAGGGAGGGAGAAGCGAGGGAGAGAAACATCAGTGTGTGGTTGCCTCTCACGTGGCCCCTCCCTGGGGACCTGGCCTGCACCCCAGGCATGTGCCCGACTGGGAACTGAAGTGGCAACTCTGATTTGCAGTCCGCACTCAATCCACTGAGCTACACCAGCAGGGCTGGAACAGCTTACTTTAAAAGCACTTTATTAACTTTTCTGTCAAAAAAAGATTTTTTTTCAAATGTGTATTCTAATTTTACAATAGGAACATAGAAATACTTTTTAAAATTTTAAGATAACTTCATTTCAACAAACTTAATTGTATTTTTACTGTGTTAAAAAGGTTTTTTTTAGCCCTGGCTGGTGTAGCTCAGTGGATTGAGCGCGGGCTGGGAACCAAAGAATCCCGGTTCGATTCCCAGTCAGGGCACATGCCTGGGTTGCAGGCCAGGTCCTCAGTGAGAGCCATGTGAGGAGCAACCATACATTGCTGTTTCTCTCCCTCTCTGTCTCCCTCCCTTCCCCTCTCTAATAATAAATAAATAAAATCTTAAAAAAAAAAGTTTTTTTTTTAATAGCTTAGTACACTAAGCTACTAAGTGTTCTGTAAATATATTTTGGTTAATATAGTCCATTGCTGCCTTTTTTTTTTTTTTTTTTTTTTTTTTTTTTTTTTTTTTTTTTTTTTTTTTTTTTTTTTTTTTTTTTTTTTTTTTTTTTTTTTAGATTTTATTTTTTTTAATTTATTTTTTAGAGAGAGGGGAAGGGAGAGAGAAAGAGAGGGAGAGAAACAGCAATGTATGGTTGCCTCTCACATGGCCCTCACGGGGACCTGGCCTGCAACCCAGGCATGTGCCCCGACTGGGAATCGAACCGGGACCGCTGGGTTCCCAGCCCGCGCTCAATCCACTGAGCTACACCAGCCAGGGCCATTGCTGCCATTTTTTAATTTTAATAATTTGTTTATTGAATTTTTACAGCTAAAAGAACAAGCTTCTGATTCTATTTTGGTGCTGGAGGCAGCCCTTAAATTGAACAAGGATCTTTATGTCCACACAATGAGAACACTAGATCTCTTGGCCGTGGAGCCAGGCATGGTAAATGGAGAAACTGAGAGTTCTACTGCGGGATTGAAAATCAAAACCGAGGAGATGCAGTGCCAGGTATTTATTTCAGTGTTTAATCAGTGCATGGTAAATTTTTGTAAAGTCTTACACGAGATCATCCTAGTGAGACCATTGCGGTGATGAGTAGCAACAGCAGTGACAACAAAACCGTTTCCTGGGGCGGCACTGGTAAGGGTGTATGTAGCTGCTGCTCTCAGTGTCGAGCGCTGGCGGCTAAGGGTGATGTGCGTTGTGGAGGCTAGCGTTGAGATGGCTGCTCAGTGGTATCTCGTTGGGCCAGCTGTGGCGGTCCTCCTGACTGCTTGCCTCCCTTGCCCCTTTTGGTCTTCAAGCCTGATTCTTTGACCTTACCAATAGTTCTGTAGGCCACCTGAAATCTTACCAGTAAATCTGTTTTCTGCTACAGCAGAGTTGATTTTTGATGTGACTAAGATCATTGATAGGTTCACTGCTCATTGAAATGTTTTTTTTCCAATATATGTACCTGTGTTTTGCTGAGATAAGATAATTTTGGGTTTTGTTAACTTTTTAAGTCCAGGAAAAAGTCTAAGCAAACTGGTGTTCGTTACCATTTTAGGTGTGTTATGATTTGGGTGCAGCGTACTTCCAGCAAGGCTCTACAAATTCAGCTGTCTATGAAAAAGCCAGAGAAAAATTTTTTAGAACCAAAGAACTAATTGCAGAGGTAAATATGGTCATAATAGGCACATAACATCAATCCTTTATAACATCTGTACATTTTTTTGGCTTCAATTTTTTTGATAAACAGTATTTATTGTAGTAACTCTGAATGGTTCAAAAAAGTACTGAAAACTTATTTTAAAAAATCCATACTACCACGGCCTGGAAATAACCCTTTTGCCATTTTAGCTTATTTTCTTATGGCTTTTATTCTTTCTATATGTTTTTATACAGTTAAGTTTTGTGTATATATACACACATGTGCACTATTTAGTATATTGCTTAAATCTTTGAATAGACATTTGAAATGTATTCTATTCAACTGTGATTTTTTTCATTTCCCCCATGCTTGAGCATTTAGGTTGTTTAATGGTTTTATTTATAATAAAGCTGCAATATTTTTATCTCCAAGCAAAAATTTTTCTTTGAATTTTAGATGCTTTCAAGTTAAAGTCCTATAGGTAGAATTGCCATTTCCAGTGGTTATTAATTTTTTAAGGGCTGTAAACCAATTTCTTTGCTAGGTGCCTTTCTCTGAGGTACTCTAATCAGAGTTGGGTTTTTTTTTTAAGATTTTATTTATTTATTTTTAGAGAGAGGGGAAGGGAGGGAGAGAAACATTGTTGTGTGAGGGAAACATCGATTGGTTGCCTCTCATACGCCCCCAACCAGGGACCCAGCGTGCAACCCAGGCATGTGTCCTAACTGAGAATTGAACCTGCGACCTTTCAGTTTGCAGGGTGGTCCTTAGTCCACTAAGCCATACCAGCCAGGGCAGTTCTTTTTTTGTTTTTAATTGCTTATTTGATGAGTGAAATCTAGTATCTTTAAAAATTTTGCATTTTCTTGATTCTTAATAAGGATAAACTTATTGAAGTACTTATTATTTGTATTTTTCTTTTTATGGTTCAGACAACTGAAATTTAAAGTTTATAACTAAGTTTTTGTATGTCTGATGTCTAGAAAAAGTCCTACTTCAGTCTCCTTCCTTCACCAGAGAAAAAAATTTAAATGCACTAGAGATTTTCTTTAAATCTATTCTGGACCCATTGGGAATTCTCATTTTTATTTTGCCTGGGCAGCTCATCAGATTTGTAATTTCATAGCATTTCAGGTAGAGTAATTTAAAACTTGAATTAAAAAAAAAATATGTCTTTAAAACAATTTTTCTGTTTTGGTAGAAGCATTGCTATTCTTTCCAATTGAGTAAAGACTGAGTTTTCTTTGCTCTCCCTCTGTAAATTTCTGCCAAGTATATGTATTTTTTAAATATTTTAAGCTTTTTTTTTTTTAAAGATTTTATTTTTATTTATTTTTAGAGAGAGGGGAAGGGAGGGAGAAAGAGAGGGAGAGAAACAGCAAAGTATGGTTGCCTCCCACATGGCCCTCACGGGGACCTGGCCTGCAACCCAGGCATGTGCCCTGACTGGGAATCAAACCGGGACCGCTTGGTTCCCAGCCCGCGCTCAATCCACTGAGCTACACCAGCCAGGGCTTAAGCTTGTTTTTTTAACAGTGGTCATTCTTTGTTGATCAATTTCTAATTGTCATACCTACTTAGAGTGATAATAATGTCTACCTTTTGTATGTTGGCATGAAACTGCTGAACCGGGAGTCAGCAAACATTTTTGTAAAGGGCCAGATGGCAAATATTTTACCTTCGGGTACCTTATATAGTTTTTGTTGCATATTCTCATTTGTTGTTGATTTTCCTTTATGACCCCGAGAATCGTTCTTAACTGAAGGGCTGTAGAAAAACAGGCCACAGGCTAGATTTGGCCTGTGAACAGGTTTTGCTGATGACTGGTCTAGAACTTTTAACGTTTATATATTTCCTGTTTCCTCCAGCCCTGAATTTTTCTTCAGCATTTTCTTGTACTGCAAACGCAGTAAGTGGGTGTTGGACTGTTGTTTGTATTCCACTGATGGATAATGATATATACCTCTTACTTTACAGATAGGTTCATTATCTCTTCATTGTACCATAGATGAGAAGCGGTTAGCTGGCTATTGTCAAGCATGCGATGTTCTCGTATCTTCTTCTGATAGTACATCTCAACAGTTAACTCCGTATAGTCAAGTCCATATTTGTTTGAGGTCTGGCAACTATCAGGTAAGACTTGCATTGTGGCTGCAGTAGTGTAGTTGAAGAGTTTTGAAAGCCAAACAGAACTGAGTTTGAATCCTGGGTTTATCATTTGCCAGTTGTGTGATTTGTGGAGAGTCAACTGTGAGACTGCCTATAAAACAGTGGTAATAACTTCCTCGTTTCATAAGCTTCTTGTGAGAATCAAGTGAGAAGGTACAGTTTATTAACTGTAAGGCAAGGCACTGTATAGATGTTGACTCTTCTTTATTGATACTATCCTTTTTTGAAGGTACGGAGTTTGCCCATTGTAAGTAAATTTTGTAAGAAAATTCACAAGCAGAACTTCTGACTTTTAAAATTACAGCTAGCTTAGTTTTATGGAGCCTGAAGATTTTTTTAAATTTTTCAATTACAGTTGACAATATTGTATTAGTTTGAGCTGTAGAGCACAGTAGTAGTTCTATAATTATATAACTTACAGAGTGATTCCCCCAATAAATCTTGCACCCACCTGTCACCATGTGTAATTATTATCATATTACTGACTATATTCCTTAATCTGTACTTTACATCCCCATAACTATTTTGTAACTGTCAGTTTGTACTTCTTAATCCTTTTACCTTTGTCACCCCCTCCTCCAGCCTCCCTGCCATCTGGCAACCATCAGTTTGGTCTGCATCTATGAGTTTGCTTCTGTCTTGCTTTGTTTATTTTGTTCACTAGATTCTACATATAAGTGAGATCATATGGTATTTGCCTTTTCTCTGTCTGACTTATTTCACTTAGCACAGTACTCTCTATGTAGAGACTAAAGTTTTGTGTCTGATTTGCAAGTATAGACTTGTAGCCCAGCCTTATTAGCCACTGCAGATATTAACACTGAAGGAGAAAGTGAGCAAAGCAGTTTTGGTAGGTTTGATGGTATGTTACAGAGCCCACTTTGCCAATGAGCCTGGTCATTATTTTAATTTTACTAATGAAAAGAGCTTTAAGTAGTATGTTGAGATTTTTATTATACCCTGGGGGTATATGCCTTTAGTTTTGTAATGAAAATCACTGGGGATTAGAATTTGTACTTTTAAAATTGGAAAGCTCTTATTCTAGAGAGTGAATAGTGCCTTCCTGTTGTTTAATTCAAAGTTGGAGTCATGAAATGAAATAGCTATAGCATACCTTTAGTTTTGTGTCTCCAAATGGGCTTTAGCCCAGCTTTTTAGTTCACTCTTCTTAACTAGAGTTATTTTTTCTTTAAACAAATAATAGAAGAAGGGAGGGACTAATACTTGTTCTCCCTCCCTCTGTCCCCTTTTAAACAAATTCTGCTCTGCTCTAGGGAAAAAAGTTAAAGTTTCTTGAGGGTGGATTACAGATGCAGGTGGATTTAATTTAATTTAAGACCGAAGATCTTTCAGTTGCATGTCCCTACTGAGGCTTATGGAGGGTGGGGATCAATTATGGTTAAGATACAGAATCTTTTAAGAAGCTTCCTGGAATAAGACCTGTGCAAATAAGAACTTAGACATATTACTCATAGATAGGCACATGTTACTGTGAATATAATGAAGTGCCAAAATGTGTAAATCTGAAACTAGTGTATTGGGTAACTAGGAAGGGGAAAATCGTGATTTTGTCGTAACTCTGAAATTTATCACTTTAATTACGTATGCAGGAGTATCTTAGAAATCATACCTAGGGTTTTTGTATTTGAAAAGCATTCTTTATATGAACTACCCAGTTTGGTTTTGTGCTGATCAAATAGTTGAGCTGCTGTAGCAAATGTGTCCTTTCATGTTTGGCAAGGACTGTTTTGCCCTATGTAACCCTCCTTTGCTCATGTTTGTCTATGGAGGTGCACAGTGGTTGCCGTTTGGCTCTGAAACCACTTTTGTCAGTACTTTCATGGTAACAGCAGATCAGCTTAAACTGTTTCTAAAAGCCTCTTCCCCATCGCCTCACACCGTCAGCCCTTTTTCCTCTTCCATTGCTTGGTAAAGAGCTGAGAAAGGCTGTATGTAATAATGTGGGTATTTTCTGTAATTCAGTAAATAATATATTTTAAACCATTTAAATTTATTAGGATAGTTTTGTTAGCATGTTTTTTTCCCAGCTGAATTATTTTAAATTAATTGTTATAATATTTTAAAAAGTTTGTTGTATGAACTTGTGTTTAAAGGGAATGAGGTGAATTTTTTAAAACTTCTAACAACATAGCTGCATTGCTTCCTACTGATGGATTCTTCTCTCATTTCTCACTTTTGGTCCATGATCTTTAAGTTAAAAAAGGTGGGAGAGGGAGCAACTGAGATCGTGCTTCCTGACATGTGTGGTCAGTTTGCTTTGATAACTTTTACACAAATTCTCATTCATAAATATCTCTCTCTTCGCCCTCAAGATGGGGGAGGGGACTATTTGTATCCTTAATCTAATTTTAAAATTTTAGAAAGGAAAAATTTTTCTAGTAAGGTTATTTTTTTTGATCCTCACCTGAAGACATACTTACTGATTTTAGAGAGAGGGAAAGGGAGAGAGAGAGAGAAACATCAATTGGTTGCCTCTTGTATGGGACCTGACTGGGGATCGAACCTGCAGCCTAGGTTTGTGCCCTGAACAGGACTGGAACCCGCAGCCTTTCAGTGTGCCACAACCATTCAGGGTTCTAGTAAGATGTTTTTATGATTTTTCTTCAATGTGTATTTTTATTATAGAAAGATTTCTACTAAAAATTTAAATTTTGCGGGGGAAAAAGACTTTTTTAAAGTAAAGAAATTTTTGTCATGATTTTTGAAATGGATGCAATTCTATGTCTGTTCTAGGAGGTAATAAATATTTTCATTGAAGATAATTTAACCTTCAAGTTACCTGTCCAGTTCCGACAGTCAGTACTAAGAGAACTTTTTCAGAAAGCTCAACAGGGGTAAGTAAATTGAAGAAATCTTGCTTTTTGAGTAAAAGAGCAAGTGTGCATTTCAGGTTTATCAAAAACACACCTCCAAATTCCCTGTAAGTCTATGACTTTTGCTTTTGTTAGTAAACAGAAATTAATACAGAGGCGCCACTTCATTGTTCTTCTAATCTGTTTTAAAAGCACTTGGGAGAAAAAATTATACATAGCAGAATTTGATTCTCTTACCTAATTTGTGTAACTAAATTGTCCCTTGATAAATTCAAAACCTTTCTGTTCTGCTTTTCCCTCTCTGACTTGGGTATTTACTTAATGTCCCTGGATATACTAAAATGTCAACCTCTTGTGAATAAATAGCTCATTCATGTGAATTTAGTTTTGTAACATAGGCCTTTTTAAATTTAAACAATATTAGTGAATTTACTTTTGTATTCTGCAGAAATGAAGCTCTAGATGAAATCTGTTTTAAAGTCTGTGCCTGTAACACAGTTCGTGACATATTGGAAGGTAGAACAATTAGTATTCAATTTAACCAGCTATTTCTTAGACCTAATAAAGAGAAAATAGACTTTCTTCTTGAGGTAAGACATTGTATCCCCTTTTGACTTCTAATTTTACTTTGAGTTACCAGTGACCTCTCAGTCATCAAACCCAGCGCCCTCTTTTCTGACTTCATCTGACCTGCCACTCTGGCTGATAGTTGATGTTATTGGCAGATGACGCTCTCCTACGTTGCCTCTCTCCTCGTTCTCCTCCATTGCTGGATTTTCCTTGGTCCTTCATTGATTTTACTCTCCCTTTAGTGTTTTTTTTTTTTTTAAAGATTTTATTTGTTTATTTTTAGAGAGAAGAGAAGGGAGGGAGACAGAGAGGAGGAGAAACAGCAATGTATGGTTGCCTCTCACACGGCCCTCATAGGGGACCCGGCCCGCAACCCAGGCATGTGCCCTGACTGGGAATCGAACCGGGACCGTCTGGTTCCCAGCCCGCGCTCAATCCACTGAGCCACACCAGCCAGGGCTCCCTTTAGTGTTTTTGTTTACAAAAGTTTTGTCCTTGTCACTCTCATCTTCTCAGGTCATTTTTTATTCTCATCCAAAGTGTCAATCACCTGTTTACCAAAAACTCTCAAATCACACCTCTAGCGTCTCATGTGAGTTCTAGAGTCTGTGTTACTATTGGATCTTTCAGCCACTTTCTTTAGTAGTTTTAATGTAATAGACATTGAGCATGTACATAGAGCGTGATTAATACCACTGAGTTCCAAAGGTGCAACGTTGACAACACTGTACAAGTCCTTACATCTCTACCAGACCCTCTCTGCCTTCCCTTGAGGAAACCTTGTCCTGCCTTTGACGATAATCATGTCCTTGCTTTTCTTTACAGTTGTATCTATCACCTTTGTATGCACACCCAAAGAATATTCTTTAGTTTTCCTGTTTTTTTTTTTTTTTTAAATATTTTATTTATTTATTTTTAGAGAGAGGAGAAGGGAGGGAGAAAGAGAGGGAGAAACAGCAATGTGTGGTTGCCTCTCACATGGCCCTCACTGGGGACCTGGCCCGCAACCCAGGCATGTGCCCTGACTGGGAATCGAACCGGGACCCTTTGGTTCCCAGCCCATGCTCAATCCACTGAGCTACACCAGCCAGGCTAGTTTTCCTGTTTTGAATTTTATAAATGAAATTGTATAAAGTATATTTATTTTCTGTCACTAAACATATTTGTGAGATTATTTTCAAGTTGTTTAATGCAGATACAATTTTTCCCCCCACAGTGCTGTAAGGAATTTTTTTAAAGGTAGAATTTAATTTAATTTAATTTTTAAATTTTATTTTATTTTTGATTTAAGCTTTATTGTATTTTTCCCCCTTTACCATTCAGTACCCTTATAATCCCCCTCCCCAGACAAAGTGGAATTAATTTTAATCCTATATTTTATGTATCCAAAATAATCATTTCAACATAAAATTAGTATAAAAAGTTAACCAGATTTTACAATTTTTTTCATACTGAGTTTTCAAAGTCTGGGTGTATTTTGCATTTATAGGAGATCTCAATCTGTACTAGCTGTATTTCAAATAATCAATAGCTAGCTATGACTCTCTGGACAGTGCAAGTCTACAATTTGGCATGTAGCAATTTTTTTTTTAAAATTTATATTTTTAAGCTTTTATTTATTTATTTTTAGAAAGTAAGGGAGAGAAACATCAATGTGTGGTTGCCTCTCTTATACTCCCCACAGGGGACCTGGCCTGCAACCCAGGCATGTGCCCTGACTGGGAATTGAACTGGTGACCCTTTGGTTCACAGGCTGGCGCTCAGTCTATTGAGCCACACCAGCCAGGGCAGATGTTTTACTACTAATAGTAAAATATGTACCATTGCTGCATTTTAACATCATATGACTATACCACAATTTTTCCATTCTCATGGCGATGGACACTTATGTGTATAGTTTTTGGCTACTGTGCTGCTTGGAACATACTTATGTATTGATATATATCCTGGAGCATACATGTACTATTTGGCTATTTATATACTTAGAGAAAAAGTGTATCTGAAATACTACTTTGTTATATCAAAGATTTTTTTTGTCACCAGCATACATAAGAATTCTCCTTGCTCAGCATCCTCACTAACACTTGGTATTTTCAGATTTGCCTGTCAGGTCATTGTATAATGTTACCTCATTGACTTATAAAGTTCCATTTCCCTATTACTACGGAATTTACCAGCTTTACTTTGTGGTTGTTGTTGTTCTCATATAGATTTTTGTTTTTTGAGGTATCTGTTCCAAGTGGTATGCGTTATTTTTCTGTTGGATATGTATATGTGTGTATATGTATTATTTTTTGCAGAAATTTTTTTTGGTAGTTGTTTATAGCCTCTGTCCTTTACCAATTTTATATATTGCAAGTATCTTTTTTGAGTTTGACTTCTCTTTTAATTTCCTTTTTATTGTTTTAAAAGCTTTTTTTTTTTTTAAGATTTTATTTATTTATTTTTAGAGAGGGGGAAGGAGGGAGAAAGAGAGAAACATCAATATGTGGTTGCCTCTCACGTGGCCCCCACTGGGGACCTGGCCTGCAACCCAGGCATGTGCCCTGACTGGGAATCAAACCGGCGATCCTTTGGTTCGCAGTCCACGCTCAATCCACTGAGCTATGCCAGCCAGGGCTAAAAGCTCTTAATTTTAATGTAAAATGTATCAGTCATTTCATAAAAGATTCATGTTTTCTGTGTCTTACTTAATACATTTCGTACTGCATAGAAATCTCTAAGACTGCCAGGGACCGCATGTTTTTGGGCAAACTGCATGTTATTTAAATCATCATAATAACTACAGATCATAATGCACTTTAAGTGTTGTTTTTCAATAATTATAACATTTTATAATTAGAAAACTTGTGAGCGGTCCTTAACAGATGGCGCCCGAAACACGAGAAAAGTCGTGAGCGGTACGAAAGGTGTTAAGAAAGCTTTTCCTGCCCCGAAAAAGCTCAGTGGGTTGGGCGTTGTCTGGCAAACCAAAAGGTCACTGGTTTGGTTCCCAGTCCCGGCACATGCCTAGGTTGCAGGCCAGGTCTCTGGTTGGGGGTATGCTTGTCCTTTGCTTTTTGCTGTCAACAGTAGACTCAGATTGTCAAGTTCCACAAATAAGCCTGATGGATTTTTGTTTGGAGTTATGTTACTTACTTACTTACTTATTTATTTTTAAAGAGAGGGAGGAAGAGGGGCGGGGAGAGAGGGAGAAAAACATCAATTTGTTGTTCCACTTATTTATGCATTCATTGGTCTCAAGGATGCAGACAATGGTGGTGGGGATTGCCTGAAGGAAGGGAGGGGTATGTAGAGGTGGGCAAAAGGGGAAAAAGTAGGGACAACTGTAATAGCATAAACAATAAAATAGAATTAAAAAAATTATGAGAGTGTAAATATATTCTCCCTACTCCAAGGTACTTGGATGGGGTATACACTGATGAGGTAACTTATTCATCTAGGATAGTAATTTTATAATACTGTTAGTTTTTACCTTTCATAACAGTTGCATGAATAATCCACGTACCACACTGTTTACCCATTTAAAGTGTATAATTTGATAATTTTTAGTATATTCACAGAGTTATACAACCATCACCTCAGTTTCAGAACATTTTTATTGCCCCCTGCACCCCAAGCCTGCGCAGAACCTCTTACCCATGAGCGGTCATCTCTTGTTTTCCCTCAGTCCCCTCAGCCCTAACCTTTTTGTCTCTATAGATTTGCATATTCTGTACATTTCATATAAGTGAAATTATAAAATATGTTGTCTTTATAACTGGCTTCTTAGTATTTTCAGTGTTCATGATGTAGCTTGTGTTAGCACTTTATTCCTTTTTTTATGGCTGAATAATAATTCCATTGAGTGGCTGTACTCCTCAGTGTCCATTTGTGTGTCCTTCCATGAGTTGATGGACTTTAGAGTTGTTTCCACTTTTTTGCTATTATGAACTGAACAATGTTAAATATTAAACATTCTATAATTGTCTTATTAGAGAATATTTGACAGTTTCTTGAGGTTAGGGACTTTTTTACTAATTATATTTTATTTTGGCTTGTAATCTTAACCTAATAAACTCAGAATAATATTATTAGAATATTTATAGATAAATAATATTTTCATAACTGGTTTCTATCATTCTTTATTTTCTAAACCTTGGTTAATTTCTTAACCATTGGTTTTATGTATCTTAGCTATTACTGATTGTTTGCAGCTAAGATAACTCTTTTCTGACAGTAGCTATTTATTCTTACAGTTTGTCATTACATACAATTGGTAACATAATAAATTCTGGAAGAACTCTATACCATGTTAAATAGATTATTCTTAGTAATACCTGTAGTAATCAAAATGGTCATATTCTACTCTCTCTCACCATAATGGATTTTAATTTTTGGTATCTTTTAAATTACTTAATCATATCTGTGATTGATACATGGCTGAGAAAGGAAAATTCATTTGTTTTTGAATTATAACTTTTCATACTATAGTGTTATTTTTTTAAAGTGCCCATACTCATAACACATACTCAAATTTATAGGTGTGTTCAAGATCAATAAATTTAGAAAAACCTTCAGATTCTTTGGAAGAAAACATGGCTGCTTTTCTAAAGTAAGTATTTTTCTTCCCTTAACTTTGATCTTAGTCCTGTGAGGAAAGTATCTTTTATTAATTTTTTGTATTTGAACTGCATGTCTTAGAAACAGGCAGATATTTGAGAAACAGTCAGGGATAAGTTGAGATTAGTGCAGCCTCACAAAACTTAATATATCAGTTACTCTTATATTGTGTTACTGATATCACAGTTTTAAATAAGTACCAAAGTGTCATTTTAAAATCTATTTCAAAATATTATTATGCAGTTTATGAAATGGTACTCTGTGAAATGGTTTATTAATAAATAACGGTTAATACTGTTTTTCCCCAACTAAATTATATACTATTTTGTTTTAATAATGTTCCAGGAATGTGTGTCTGGGGTTGGAAGATCTGCAGTACGTTTTCATGATTTCTTCACATGAGCTTTTCATTACACTGTTGAAAGATGAAGAACGAAAGCTACTTGTCGATCAGATGAGGAAGAGATCCCCTAGGATAAATTTGTGCATTAAACCTGTGACTTCATTTTATGATATCCCAGGTTAGCTCTCTCGTCTGCTGGCTAAAATGTTGGCACATTTTGTCTCTCAGTGTATTTGAGGATGCCCTCTTAAATTGTTTTGTTTTATTGTTGTTAATTCATAGAAATTTACCTGTCTTCATAATTATATTTCTATCTAAGCAGTTACGTGCTGGGACTCTGCTGAGTAAAGGGTAAATGGAGGATTAGGCCTAGATACATAAAAGATTTTAGCTAAGGAAACAGCCCAAGGTAACTTCGTTGCTAATGTGTTCTTGGGAGGTAACAGTAAGTAGTGGGTGTGATCAAGTGTGCTAAGACCATAAAAACCTACTGTCCAGGCCTTCATGCGTTTCAGCCTGTGTCACGTGACACTTACTACCTATTGGCTAAACATTTAGCTTTGGCAGTATTGCCATTTTTTCCTTATTTAATTTCTTCCGTTTTTGCTCTTATTTTGTATTTATAAGTAGAAACGACAGTGTTTTTCATTAATAAAAAACATAAGCTTTAAAACTTAATATAGGCGAGACAGAATTCAGTTGGTTAAAAAGGCAAAATTTTAGCTGCTTTGAAGCTCACTAGATTTAAACTGGTTTACTGTTAAGCTGTAAAGGAAAAGAATAACATTAACACTTCAAATGTTGGAAATGGACTATTGAAGACTATATCTGAAAGCTGAGTTATAATTAGGAATTTTAATGATCATTTCTTGCTTCTTTGGGGAGGCAGTGCCTCCTCCTCTTCCTCATCCTTCAAAAAACACATTCTAAATATTTATTACTCAAAATTAACATTTTATTTTATTCGTACATGTTTTTGTTAACACGTTATGTTCAAAAGTAGGAGATTGTCTATGTAAGTTAAGTTTTTCCACATATAACATAGAGTTTTTTCCATGAAACAGTTACTGATTTTTACCTTTGTTTATGTTTTCATCATCTTTACCTATTAAATGCAGACGAAATTGTGTTAGGTTTTCTCTGAGGATAAAGTTAACAGTAAATTACGTTAATGAATCAGTTCTCAAGATGAGAGCTGTTTTTAACATACATAGAGTACAAACATATACAGTTTCTCTCCGTAAATTACCATTCTCATAGTTTAAGGATTATGTATGCCCTTGAATTAAGTCATTATTGAAATACAAATCTCTTCCTTTTTTAGCCTCAGCAAGTGTCAACATTGGCCAGTTGGAGCATCAGCTGATATTGTCAGTGGATCCCTGGAGGATTCGGCAGATTTTAATTGAATTACATGGTATGACATCGGAGCGCCAGTTCTGGACGGTGTCTAATAAGGTAAGAAACCCTCTGTCAAGAACGGATAAGGCCCTGGCTCATGTGGCTCAGTGGACTAAGCACTGGACTGGGAACCGAAAGGTCAGCAGTTCGATTCCTGGTCAGGCACGTGTCTGGGTTGTAGGCCAGGTCGCTGATTGGGGCAAATGATCTATGTTTCTCTCCCTTTCTTTCTCCCTCACTTCCCCCTTCTCTCTAAATAATAAACAAAATCTTTAAAAAAAATTTTTTTAAAGTGAACAATTCAGTACCGTTAAACGGATAAGAAAATCACCCTTGTTTTCTGGTACAGTTTAATAGAAGGTCGTTGCCTGGCCTTTCTGAGGATAAGGGTTCCTTTTTTTGGTCAATAATTTTAGGACCTTCACGTGACAATAATTGTACTTTGGACATCCATTGACAGAGAAATAAAAAATGTCAACAACGATACTATTAAATCAGTAACCTCTAACAATAAGTTTATATTCCACTTTTTGTTACAGCATCTGCATACACTTTAAATATAGTTGTAATTATATGTATCAGGTATATTTTTTATGCCGTCTAGCTAATACTTGCTATGTGCTTTGTAGAGTACTTTTGTTTTTGTTTTTTAATACCTTCTTAAGGTCTAAAGCCTACAGCTTGGAACTAGTTCCTTGAAACCTCTTTATACACATGTTTGGCTTTAGATACTCATTTAGAAACACCCAGTTAGGCAGAACGAGTGCCCTCACCCTCTCCAGCCCTCCCGCAGTGCTAGACCCTGGGATCCCCCTGGGCTTGCCTGCCGCCATGGCTGACAGGGAGGAAGCCTTCAGTGATGCAGTAGAAGAACATGTGATCAGTGAAGAGTACAAAACATGGAAAAAGAACATCCCTTTATGATTTGGTGACGATCCATGCTCTGGAGTGGCCCAGCGTGAATTGCACAGTGGCTTCCAGGTGTAACTAGCCCAGAAGGGAAAAATTTCAGCATTCGTTGACTTGTCCTGGGACACACACATTGGATGGACAGAACTGCCTTGTGATAGCCAGTGTGCAGCTCCTTAATGATGATGCTCAGTTTGATGCTTCACAGTATGACAGTGAGAAAGGAGGATTTGGAGGTTTGGTCTCTGTTAGTAGGAAAATTGAAGTAGAAATCAAGATCAGCCATAAAAGAGAAGTAAACAGGTCATATTATATGCCAGAGAACCCTTAGATGTGATGCGATGTTCTTGTTTCTGACTGCACAAAACATCTTAAATCAGATCCTTTTGGACAGTGCAGCCCAGACTTGCATCTTCATGGACCTTAGAAGGAAGGCTGTGGGCTTTCTTGGAAACAAATCTCAGTGGGCACTTAATTATTGCTTCAGAGGACCACACCATCTTCCTATGGGACATAAGTGCAGTTCTAAGGGAAGGAAAAGTTGTGGCTCTGAAGACCATCTTTACAGAGCAACAGCAGGACAGGAGATGTTTCCTGGCATCTGCTCCCTGCGTCTCTGTTTGGGTCATTTCCTCATGATCGGAAACCTGTGATCTGGGACACTCCTTCAAACAGTACTTCCAGATCAGGCCACTCAGTTGATGCTTACACTTCTGAAGTGTACTGCCTTTCGTTCCTTGTAGTGAGTCCATTCTTGCCACAGGGTCAGCTGATAAGACTGTTGGCCTTGTGGGATCTGAGAAATCTGAAACTTAAGTTGCATTCCTTTGAATAAAATAAGGATGAAATATTCCAGGTTCAGTGATTCCCTCACAGTGAGAGGCTTTCAGTGGTACTGATCACAGGCTCAGTGTCTGGGAGTTTAGTAAAATTGGAGAGGAACCCTGGAAGATGCAGAAGATGGGCCACTGCAGTTGTTAATTCATGGTGGTCACACTGTCAAGATATCTGATTTCTCCTGGAATCCCAATGAACCTTTGGTGATCTGTGTCAGAAAATAATATACAAGTGTGGCAAATGGCAGGGAACATTTGTAGTGATGAAGACCCTGAAGGAAGTGTGGCTCCAAAAGGACAGGGGTGTGCACTTGTGATTTTAGACTCCCCTTTCTCCCCTCTCCACCCCAGGATTGTTCAGCATTCCCTCTGTAATAGCTCCATCAACAATGCTGTTAGCCCACGGGTGTTTTCTAAGTATTTACTGGGAGACTTGATTCACCAAAGCCACAGACCTATATTTAAATTTCCTTTAGGTATTTTCTAGTAACAAAGCTTTAAAGTAATTACTGAAAGGGCAATATTGTGAGGGCTTATTTTATTTTTCTTACGTTACATTCCTAAGTTCTTCAGACTCATTTAAGTAAAGGCTAGAAGTAAGTAAGGAATAGAACCAAGTGAGGTAATTGTCTGAACCATGAAGTGTAAGGACTGCAAGATGTCGTTTTTATTCAGGAATTAGTGGAGATGCAAGTCATATAAATTCCTACTCTAAACTCTTCACACCTGCCTTTCTGTGACGTACATTTTCCTCTGTAGGCCAGTCTGCAGTGTGTTTCTTACAGTGAGAACTACGTGTTCTTCTTTCCTCTTATATTTTCGCTTGTTAGTGTATTTCTGAAGCTCTTTTTGTATTCTTTCTTTCTTTTCTGTGAAATGGCTTTTTAAAAAAATCTTGGGACCACAAAGTTGTAGAGAGGTATGTTTTCACCTGACAGTTATACCACAGGTAGACTGTGCAGTTAAGTTGAAAAGAGTGAATTGATAGCTTATATTTATTTTTAAAATTAAATTAATCCTGGATTAAAAACAACAACCAACACTCAAACACCCAGCTAATGTATTTACTTGTTTCTGAGGTTATTTAAGAGCTTTCCTTCACAGAAGTGCAAATTAAAATAGCTTTTAAAACACCATTTCAGTGGAATGTAGCTAGAAAGATGAGGGAAATAACCCATAGATACAGAAGAAATTAAAATAATATGAGAGTGCTTCCAGTAACTGTATACTCCTCCTCTGCTGAAAATGTAGTAAAAAAGCAGTCAGAAATTTATGTCTGTTTTATGGGACTTAAACATGCAAATGCAGTGAAATAGAAAATTGCTGTGAACATTAGTTGGGCTTCATTAGTATTGACATGGCTATTAGCCTTCATTTTTATAGATGAGGAAGTATAGCATAATATTTAAGAGGGAGTTCTGATACTGATTGCCCGAATTTAAAGCCCATTTCTGTATTTATTAGCTGTATAATCTTGAGCATATTATTTAACATCTGTGTGCCTCAGTTTTTTCATCTATAAAAGGGGATAACTACCTACTTCATTGTATTGTTGTAAAGATTACATAAGTTAATTCATACTCTTTTGTTTTCTTCCCTTTTTTCTATATCCTTCAGAAACTCCCACTCAATTTAAATGTTTGTTACTAGCTCATCATATTTTCATTTTGATTAGCATTTCATTATGGCTGTCTTTTTTTTTAATAACCTTTGAATGATTCTTTAAATGTAATTGAAGATTATTGACAGATTCTTATCTAGATTTGGCTTTCTCTAAATGTGTATATTTATATATTTTTATTTCTTCTAGTGGGAAGTACCTTCTGTCTATAGTAGTGTTATCTTGGGAATTAAAGACAGTTTAACAAGGGATTTGGTGTATATCCTCATGGCCAAAGGTTTACATTGCAGTACTGTTAAGGTAAGTAAAAGTGTACATCATCTACTGGTTAAGAATATACTTTATTGCCCTGGCCAGGTGACTTGGTTAGAGCATTGTCCCATACACCAAAACGCTGTGGGTTCAATTCATGGTCACAACACATACCTAAGTTGCGGGTTTGATCCTCAGTCAGGGTGCGTATAGGAGGCAAGGGATCGATGTTTCTCTCTCTCTAAAATCAATAAAAAAAAATCTCAGGTGAGGATTTAAAAAAAATAAAAGAATATACTAATTTTAGTATGAAAGTCAAGAATCAGAATATTATATATTCCATTAAAAAAATTTAAATCCTTACCTGAGGATGTGTTTATTGATTTTAGGGAGAGAAAGGTGGGGAGGGAGTGAGGGAAGTCAGTTGCCTCCCCTACTTGCCCCAATCAGGGGTTGAACCCGCAACCTTTTGGTGTACAGGACAGTGCTCCAACTAACTGAGCCTCCTGGCTGGGGCTGTTACATAGTCCTGATTTTAAAATGATAGTCATAGGCTTAAAACAATATTTGAAAATGTATTTTGGTTTGTCGTTTTTTTCTTTACCCTCATAAGTGTACCAAACTGGTCTTGGACATATGGATAATGCTCTGTTCCTTTTTAAATATCTAGAGGATGTGAAAAGTTATTATTTGTATCCTTTAGGATTTATTTATTAAAGATTCTGTTCCAAGCTATAAAAACAAAATCCCTTAAAATTACTTTTGTAACTTATTGTACATAAGGAGTTAGCAATCTATTTGGAAAGTTGAGACATAGATGAGCTGTTAAATGATATAAGATAGTGTAATTGCACAACTAATGGTACAGTAAATTCTGTAGGAAGGTTGAGGATAGCATTTGGAAGGCGGAAATCCTGTGCTAAACTTGAGGCTTAAGTAAGTTAACTAGGTGAAGAGGTTGATGCCATGAGGAAAAGCTCAAAGGTACATAGAATGGTACAGGAGTAGGATGGAAGCAGTGTGCAAATATCTATTTGTTATGTGAGGTAAGGCAGATGATGAGGCGTATAATAGGTGAAGTTTATAATAGGGAGCATTTGGAAACTCATTGGGAACTTTTCTCCTACTCCTAAAATAACTAACATTTATTGGGCTCAGAGCCTGTACTGCAATTGCAATTTTCATATTCATTTTTTCTTCCAAAAAAAACCCCCCAAAACCCCAACTGTGCAGAAGGTGTTTTTCTCATTTTTATAGGTAAAAAATCAGACTCAAAGGCATTAAATTGTGCAAGGTCACACAGCTAGTCAGTGGCACAAGTGTTAGAAAGGATAGAGAGAAGAGAACATATTAGGGAAATCCTGGAGAGGTAAAATCTAGAATTGATTGCTAAATGATTTGCTGTGGAAGGCAAGAGGAAGAAAAGGATCAAGGATGATGCTCAGGTTTCTGCTTTGGGTGTCAGAGAACAGACGGAGTGCCAAGAAGTCAATATGCAAAGACAGACATTTTTGAAGGGCAGATTATGAGTTTGTTTTTATAGTATTTAATTTGGGCCTGTAATTGGACACATGAGCCTGAAGCTTGGGTGGTGGTCTGGGCTGGAGATAACAGATTTGGGAGTCATGAGAGATCACCCAGGGAGAATATACAGGGCCTGGGGGGTGCAACATTGGGTCCAAGAAGGAGTGGGGTGATGGGTATGGGGACCAGGTCCATGGGGAGTCATCATAGAGAATATCTAGAAGTTGTTCAGTGAGGCAACTGAAAAGTGTTCAGTAGATTGGACAGTTAGGAGATCTTTGTTTGGTGAGCAGTTTCTTCATTATGATGCGGGGTGGGGGCGTAGAAGCCAGATTGTAGGACTGAAGGAGGCCTGTGGGGAGAGAGTAACGAGGGAAGACTACTCTTTGGAAAAAATTAGGAGATGTGTAGGCAGAGGCTTGTATTGTAGCTGATTTGATTTATTAGCTAATAGTTAGCCACTATTAGTCACTATTAGCCAATAGTAATAGTGTTGTGTGCAAAGATTTTAAAATGTGGAACCTTGCTGAAGGATGTAAGGTTTAATTCTGAATATATCTAGGTGGATGGAGAAGTGTGCTTATCATGGAATTTTATACCTGTATAATATATGCACATAATACATATAGTTTATACATATGTTAAAACTTTTGATTTTGTTTTGTAATTCATGTAAAACTTGTTTAGTAACATGGCATGTGTTTTATATTGATTATTGGATTTTTTAAAAAAGTATGAAAGAATTATTCACTAGAATAAATAAACAATATAGAGATGTTAAAGAACAAGATAATTAGCCTCATTCCCTGAGATGATCAGTGTAATCATTTGAATTAATTTTTCTCTTTGTTCTGTGCTCATAAAATTATATATTTCTTTGACTCAAGAGGAAAGGTGATCCAGGCTATTTTGTTATTTTTTTTTTTTAATAGGACTTTTCTCATGCTAAACAGCTATTTGCTGCTTGTTTGGAGTTGGTAACAGAGTTCTCACCAAAGCTTCGTCAGGTCATGCTGAATGAGATGCTGCTTTTGGATATTTATACACATGAAGCTGGAACAGGGCAATCAGGAGAGAGACCTCCTTCTGATCTTATTAGTAGGGTGCGGGGGTATCTGGAAATGAGGCTTCCTGGTAAGACTGTTTCACAAGGCTACATTTCATAAATTCATTACTCAAGTAACTGTGGGGAAAGTCTAAAAGAATATTTACTTGACTTTTTACCATCTGTAAAAATGGTATTTCTCTCCTAAAACAAAATTCAGATACAGACTTCACTTGAGAACATTGGGGAAAATGGAGAAAACTATTCATTTCCTAAGATTGCTATGACAGAGTACCACAGAAGAATTATTTAAAACCATGAAATTTAGTCTCTCATGGTTTGGAGACTAGATGTCTGAAATCAAGGTGTCTGCATGGCCATGCTCCTTCTGACAGCTCTAGGGAAGACTCCTTCTTTGCCTCTTCTCAGCTTGTAGCTTTGTCACTCAAGCCTTGCCTTTCTTTCTGTGGCATTCTCGTGTGTGTGTGTGTGCGCGCGCGTGTGTGTCCTGTCCTCTCGTAAGGCACCAGTCACTGGACTTTAGTGTCTGTCCTAATGCACTGTGACCTTGCCTTAACTAAGTACATGTGCAAAGACCCTATTTCTAAGTCAGGTCACATTCTGAGGTTTCAGGTGGATGTGAGTGTTGAAGGGACACCACACTACAGAAACTACGTTGCCGTTTGAAGATACTCAGTTAAAATAGTCAGTGTCCTTGAAGGTACACATTGAAGGTTTATTCCCTCATTACTATCATATTAAGCCCTCACAGTGATTGCCACTGGCGCAGCAATTCACTTGTGGTCACTTTAGACCTTGCGTGTCCAAATCTGAATGTAAATATCTTGCTATGAAAAGGAGCTCATGTAAATTATTACCTATGTTATATATAAATCTTGCTCACTTAAAGCAGTTTCTTAATTTTATATTTATTTTTTTAAATTTTACATGTTTTAATAATAGTGTGTTTAGAGCAGTTAAATCATTCTGTACACATTTAATGTTGTAAACAGTAAAATTGAAGTGTGAAGGAATGTGCTGATAATATGCTAGGTAGAACAGAAATGGCTGCTGGTCCTCTGGTGTCTTTTGAATGAATTTTTTTTTTTTTTTTAGAAAATGCCTTTTTTTTTTAAGATTTTATTTATTTATTTTCAGAGAGAGGGGAAGGGAGGGAGACAGAGAGGGAGAGAAACAGCAATGTATGGTTGTCTCTCACATGGCCCTCACTGGGGACCTGGCCCGCAACCCAGGCATGTGCCCCAACTGGGAATCGAACCGGGACCGTCTGGTTCCCAGCCCGCGCTCAATCCACTGAGCTACACCAGCCAGGGCTGAATGAATTTAATTATTATTACATTCTGATTTATAGCAGAAATTACAACTTTTTAGCACTCTATGGATAGACTACCTTTGAGCTTTAATAAATCAGTGCCTGTCGGTATCATGAAAATTGGTCTGACATGCTGGCACTGACTGTTGACTGACAGACGCTACTGCGTGTATGTGTTCCAGTGAAGGGTTGACTTTCCCTACGTGGTTTCTCAAAAATTAAAGGCAAAGGGAACTGGAAAACCCTAACATTTATTGAATGCTAACGACATGTCAGATATTGTTCTTAAAACTTAGGTGCGTAACTCATTTAGTCCTCGTGGCAGTTCTGTGAAGTAGCTAGTTATTGTTCCCATTTTGTAAATCAGGAAACTGAGGTGCAGAGAAGATAAGGAATTTGGCCAAAGTCATGCGGTTATTTGAATCCATCAGCCTAACTTAAGCCTGTGCTCTTACTCTTTGAAATGGCTGGAAGGCCTCTAAATAATTATAGTGTATCTGGCATTTGATTATACCTTATGGCATTTAAATAGTTTGGAGTTCATAGTACTTTTTTTTTGGTCTCAGACTCAAAGGTATGCACATAATTTGTGTAAATTCCTGGCTACTTGTTTAGCTACTTGTCCCATAGCTTGTGTTATAAAGTGTTTAAAATGAGAAGGAAAGGATGTAATGTGTTGTTAGGAAGAATAAAAAAAAATTTCCCCCCCAAAGCACAGTTCCTCGTCTTTGACTTTGACGGAGCCTCAGTTAACAGACTAAGTTACCTGAGTGTAGCATTGGCTCCTGGCCCCGACTCTCTTACAGCTCTGCACTGCAGTACCTCTGTGTGGGGTGCAGTTGGTAGGATGGTCTTTCCATGGGTCAGAATTGGGGGAAGCATGTAAAGGTGTCGTCTGCCACCTTCTAATTGAGATTTTATTGATTGTTTTTATTTATTTTCAGAAAGGAGGGAAACAGAGAGGGAGAGAAACAGCAGTGTTTTGTTGCCTCTCACATGGCCCTCACTGGGGACCTGGCCTGCAACCCAGGCATGTGCCCTGACTGGGAATCGAAGCAGTGACCCTCTGGTTCCCAGCCCATGCTCAGTCCACTGAGCTACACCAGCCAGGGCTGTAGACTACTCTTAACACACATATCAAAAACCTAAAAAAGTCATATAGTTGTGATTTTTTTCTAGTTAGTCCAGAAACTTTCCAGCTTAAATTTTGGAGGCTAGCCCTGGCTGGCATGGCTCAGTGGATTGAGTGTGGGCCTGCAAACCAAGGGGTTGCTGGTTCGATTCCCAGTCAGGGCACATGTCTGGGTTTCGGGCCACTCCCCCAGTGGGGTGGGGGGGGTGCTCAAGGGGCAACCACACATTGATGTTTCTCTCCCTCTCTTTCTCCTTTCCTTCCCCTCTCTCTAAAAATAAATTAAAAAACCTTTAAAAAAATTTGGAGGCCAATTTTCCGTAATAGATTATCAAGTACCAGTGTCTTCCAATGTTGATATGCTGTTACATCAAAGTCCCACTAATTTACAACTTATCATAATCAGATTTTCAGTCTTTCACAGCATATTAAAAAAGTTGCTAGGAAAAAACTGGGCTACCATACCAGAGATGTTACAGAGTGCACAAAATTCTTTTTTCTTTTTTTTTAAAGATTTTATTTATTTTAGAGAGAGGGGAAGGGAGGGAGACAGAGAGGGAGAGAAACAGCAATGTATGGTTGCCTCTCACTTGGCCCTCACTGGGGACCTGGCCCGCAACCCAGGCATGTGCCCTGACTGGGAATCGAACCGGGACCCTCTGGTTCCCAGCCCATACTCAATCCACTGAGCTACACCAGCCAGGGCTAGAGTGCACAAAATTCTGACAGAGCCGGCATCAAGGAGTGTTTTCTTTAGGAAACAGTTTTAGCAAAAACATGGAAGTAGTTTAAGATGTACAAGACATATTAAATGCACAACTGACTCCCAATTGCCATTTTTTAGGCTTTGTATTATAGGACATAAAAAACTACCCACATCTGTGGAATGTTAAACTTATGTACAAGACAGAGTCTCCCATATTCAATATCCCACTATTTTCTGGTTATACCAAAAAAAATAAATGAGTAAATGATTTCACTTACTTTAAAAAAGCATTTACACTTAAAAAATGGGATGATGTGAAATTACCTCCTTAAAAATGTTTCTAGAGCTACTAAAAAACTTGGATTTACAAAACAGTTGATGAAAATATTATTTAAAAAAAAAGATTTTATTTATTTATTTTTAGAGAGAGAGGGAAGGGAGGGAGAAGGAGAGGGAGGGGAACATCAATGTGTGGTTGCTTTCGCATGCCCCTACTGGGGACCTGGCCCGCAGCCCAGGCATGTCCCCTGGACTGGGAATTGGACCGGCGACCCTTTGGTTTGCAGGCTGGCGCTCAATCCACTGAGCCACATCGGCCAGGGCAAAAATGTTATGTTTGGGCCCGGCTGGTGTAGCTCAGTGGATTGAGCGCGGGCTGGGAACCAGAGGGTCCCGGTTCGATTCCCAGTCGCGGCATATGCCTGGGTTGCGGGCCAGGTCCCCAGTGAGGGCCATGTGAGAGGCAACCATACATTGCTCTTTCTCCCTCCCTTCTCTTCTCTCTGAAAATAAATAAATAAAATCTTTAAAAAAAAAATTACGTTTGGTTGTACAAGAAGGAAGATGGACCACCTGTAAGATATGGCTTCTAAACAGACTTGGCTTCTTTCTCTCCTGCTTCATCAGAGATTGGACTTGCCTTGTTTTTAGTTTGTTCGTTTTTCCCCAGGTAGATCATCTCTATTTTCCTGGTTAACCACTTCGGTCTGTATTCTCTCTGTTTCCCTTTTCTTTTTTGTTTGCACTTTTTTGTCTGAAAATTTATCCTTTCCTGCTGCATTTTTTTTTTTTTTTTTTTTTACACTTTGTTTCCACTTTTTCAGGAGCAGGTTTAGCCAACCTCCCAGATCTCCTCTTGGGCATCTCGGCGGCCGGGCAGATACAGGTGCCTGCAGGCCACAGTGCTCACTGAGAGCCTTTGCGGAGCTGGGCTGCCTGGCCACTCCTGCTTCTCAAGAACTACTCCTCCCTCCCTTTTTAAGGAAAAAAAAAATTGTTCCCTGGTTGATATTGGGCCAGTTTTGAATGAGTTAGATGCATGCCCTCAGTGGAACACAGAAGGAAATTCTCGTTCACACGAGTTGACCTGGCTTTTCTATCAGGAACAAGAAGTGATTTTAACTGACAACAGATCCAACCTTTCAGTTATAATGTAATTAAGAGGTGCAGATTAATGATTCTAACCCCATCTCTTTTGAGAGAGATCCCCTAACTTTTAATATCTTTGTATTAAAAGGTAGCTTTCTGTTGAAACACTTGTCCTTGTTATGTTCCTTGGAGTTCAGCAAAATTGAATGTTAGGCCTACTGTGGCTGTCTGCTATAGTGTATGACCCTATACTTTTTGATGGTAAATAATGGTATTGCAGGTGCTTAAAGGGAAATTTGCTCTTCAGATCACTGCCTCTCAGGCTGTATCAGCACTCCAGTCTCTAGGTTCCGATTCATCTTTAAGAGCCGTGGTTGTGTTACTGACGGGGAGTGCCCGTTACATAATCAAACATGGGAACCTATTGCTGTGTAGCCTTCCTTTGGAAAACCGTGTAGCACCCAATGACAGGCATGCATTTGGGATACTGTCTTCATTCCCTTTCTAAGAAGAGAATTTAAGTAATGTATTTTTATTTTTCTGTATTCCTGTGCTTCATTCCCTTTCTAAGAAGAGAATTTAAGTAATGTATTTTTATTTTTATGTATTCCTGTGCTTTTTGTCATCTCAAATCCTTTTTAAAAATAAGATGAGACATAAACAGATTAAGTAGCCACAGGCACAGTCTTTTTAGAAAGACTGAAAAATGTAGTCCCTTAGGGGTCATATCCCTTCCCGTTTAAAGTCTTAACATTGTTCTGTAGCATTCATTGGGATTTCTTTTTCTTTTTGCTGCAGTACATTAAAACCTGAATATTATATATGTTGAGCTATAAAAATTCACATTGAATATTAAGGTACATTTAGTAATTTTTCAAAGGAAATGTTTAGAACAGTTGTTTTTAGCACAGTAATGTATTTCAAAAGTATATGACTTGTCTGTTAATATTTATTACATTTTAATCAGAAAAATTATTAAAATAGCTTTGTTACATTTTTACTATATGGTTTAGCTATTTCTATTATCTAAAAGTACTAAAAGTTTATACCATACCATTTTGTACTTGCTCATTTGTGTGTTTGTTCTCTGATGCTCATTCGAATTATAAATATTCACAGATTGTTGGACATCCGAAGTGTTCTTAAAAGCATACTTTTGTTGATTAGTAGTGGGGACCATGGCAGTCTATATGGAAACCTTAAAAGCTCCCCGGTAGGGGCATGCGAAAAGCAACCACACACTGATGTTCCTCTCCCTCTCCTCCTCCTTCCCTTCCCCTCTCTCTAAAAATAAATAAATAGCGCGGGCTGGGAACCAGAGGGTCCCGGTTCGATTCCCAGTCAGGGCACATGCCTAGGTTGCAGACCAGGGCCCTGTGAGGGCCATGTGAGAGGCAACCATACATTGCTGTTTCTCTCCCTCTGTCTCCCTCCCTTCCCCTCTCTCTAAAAATAAATAAAAATAAAATCTTTAAAAATAAATAAAACCTTTTTTTAAAATAATATTTTTATCAACTGTTTTGTAAATCCAAGTTTTTTTAGTAGCTCTAGAAACATTTTGAAGGAGGTAATTTCACATCATCCCATTTTTTTTTTAATTATTTTATTGTTGTTCAATTACAGTTGTCTGCATTTACCCTCCCCCCACCCCACCCCAGGCAAACCCACCTCCCTCCCTTGCTTTCCCCCTCCCCCTTGGTTTTGTCCATGTGTCCTTCATTGCAGGTCCTGAATACCCTTGTCCCCCTTCTCCCCTTCCCCTTCCCCTCTGGTTACTGCCAGAATGTTCTAAACTTCAATGTCTCTGGTTCTATTTTGTTTCTCTGGTTGTATTTGCTTGCTTACCTCAGAAGGGTCTTGGCTGTGGCTGATCTAAATTTCCC
>PVJI01000902.1:0-214925 GCA_004026765.1 Micronycteris hirsuta
TGATGCTTTATTAAACCATCAAAGTCTGCCTTTTGATGTTATTACTATACAAATATATCTAGATATTTAAAGAAAATAAAAACTATATAACAGGCTGTTGGTCAAAATACGTACAGTATTTCAAGAAATAAAGCACATTTCTTCTGCTGCTCTGTATTGAGAATGCATTCAGCTATTAACAAGAACAACAAAAACCTCCCTGAAGCTAAAGTATTAATATCCTTTTTAAGTGTTTATAAAACTTAACTGTCTCGCTTAGTGCCATTTTAGTTATTGCAAGCAGATTTACATAGACATGCAGCAAATAATAAATACAAAGTGCTAAAAGTGTATTTTAATTTCTTTAGATTTTTATATCTGTGTTTTTATATTTTTAGCCAATTTAAATATGCCTAGCTAAGTAATAATACCCAAACTCCTTCTAGATATAAATTTTAAAGTGATTTCATAACCTTAAAAGAATTTGAGCTTTCCAGTGATGGAAGTGTTCTAAATATATTATTTAAATGAATTATTTATTTTATTTAACTGAGTAAAAATTATTTATTCTGTATTGTTTAAATTAAGATGCCCACCTTAACAATAAAGCAGGACATTTGAAATAGACTTTTTAAAGACTGATTTTTGTATTACTTATAAGAGCCTCTCACTGTTTTCCCCTTTAATAGCTCTTTTATATACCAAACACTAAATTATTCTTTTCTATAATAAATAGATAGAAATATGTTTTTTTTAAAATTAGAGTATAGGCTAAACTGCTATTAAAAAAGAGAACCTCAAATCCTGAATATTTCAAACAAGATAGAATTTTATTCCTCTCATTAACAGTGTAGAGGTAGGCAGATGGTCAAGAGTGAGTACAGGTGGCTCTGTTCCACAAGGTCATCCAAGAACTCAGGTTTCTTTGATTTGTTTCTTAACTGTCTACTGCGTTGGTTGGTATAGTAGCTACTAGTTACATGTAGCTATTGGCATTTATATTTAAGCTAAATTAAAATTGCAGTGTCTGTACTAGCTATATTTTACGTTCTCCGTAGCCACATATAGCCAGTGGCTACTATTTTGGAGAGTGCAGACGTAGAATACCTCAGTTGTTGCAGAAAGTGCTAGTGGTTCAGAGCTGCACTAAGAGAGTTATTCTTGTCTGCATGGTGTTTGCTGGCTTATATTGGCCTGTCTCAGATCTAGTCAAAAAAGGGATGAGAGGGACGACAGTGGAGAAGAGAAGGCACAGGTTTGTTAATAAACGATCCAAAAGATGCACATATCAGTCATTTTTGTTTGCAGTCCATTGGCCAAAATCTGGTAATACACTGATACCCAAGGGCAGCTAGGGAAGTTTGCTATCTGGATGGAAGTGTACCTTGCTAAAACCTGGTGTAGTCGAGAGTGCTAGGGAGGCAGGGATTCTATTACCAAAAAGGAGGAAGTAAGAATAAATACTAGATCGCATGTAACAGTGTAGTTCACATATTCTCAAGCTACTAATAATCATAGTAAGATTTCTCCCTGTCCCTGAAACAAAGTAGACAGAAATCAAGATGGGTAAAATGTGTAATTTTAAATGACCAGTCTGAGATTAACCTGAAATTGTAAATGTCTTTAATGGTTTTATTTGACTTCTTAACAATTTAACAAGTTTTTTTTTGTTTTTTTTTTTACCATTTTGACTTCAGGATCATGTTTTGGAGATGACATTGTCTCTAATGTGTTTTCCCCATGCCTTAAACTTTGTGGAAAGATGATAATCTTGTTTGTGTGATTGGAAAAAAAGACTAGAACTTTTGTTTATTTCTGTATAATTTTATAGATGTTCAATAATGATTTGGACATTTGGATGAGGAGCAGCAATGTGAAGTGTGAAAAGTACTAGTTGGTGATTTTGTGGTTTCTTTTTTCCCCACCCATCTTGCATTCTCTTTGTATATATTCATCATGATTATAATGGATTTAAGGCTTATAAAGAGAAGCAGCAGCCTTTTCCCACATTTCTTATCTCCAGTATTATTTTTTGAGACAAACTGAAATATCCGTGCTTACAACTTTCATATTTTTAAATAATATGCCTATATTTAACATTGCTTGATATATCAGTTTTAGGAATTATATACTGATTACTATAATTAGAAAGGATTAAGTTCCTATACTGCTATCTCTCTCCCTTCTTCATTGTTGTTTTATTTTTCTATTATGGTTAATATTTCTTAAACTTTTTTCATGTCCATTCAATTAATGATGTATGTCTTTTACTCTTAAATCAGCAATTACAAATTTTAGTGTTCCTAATCTTTCCTCTTCATCTATTTCCCCTTTCTACCTCTCAATTTTTGGCATCTCTTCCTTTTAAAGTAAACTGGTCAAATATATTTACATTAGTTCCTGTAGCTATAATTCTTTTAGCTTTGGCTATTGCTGGATTTTTAAAATTGTGGTTAGTAAGCAGTTTGATTTTTTTATGACTATATAACTATTTTTCATTGGAAAGTTTATGGTAGAACAATTACAATTTTTAGCACAGCTTCATTGTTTGTAATTTGGTTTAAAATTTCCTCTTCTCTTTTTGCTTTCTTAAATATTTTTTAAACAGTCTCTTAATTTCTTCCCATATATGGCATACCCTCCATTCTATAGACTTTTTTTCTTCTTTCTTCTTTTTCTTTTTTCGCCAGCTATCTCACTTTTGGAACCTGTTTTCCTGTCTTCTAATGTATTTTGTCAGCCATTGTTCTGTAAACTACTTTTTATTTTTATAGAATTTGTTGAAAATTTACTTTAGTCGATGCTATTTCCTTCTTGTTCTTTTTGTAACTGTGGGTTTATTTACACTTCCTAAATTTTTTTAGTGAGTAGATAGAAGCATATGCGTATGCTTATACCAGCATCTTGAACCTGAGGTGTTGATATTTTCAAGAGTTAGATGCTCATATATCTGACCTTTAGAAGTGTATTGCTAAAACATGTGATAAAGTCTAATGTTCTAAATTTTGGGGGTGAGGGGAATTTGAGATGCTTACAGATATAGCTGGAAGAAATTAATAAATATTTGTATATAAAAACTTTGATATTTTTAATGTAAATAAACAGTTTTTCTAGAATAATTGTATTTTTGTTTTCTAAGTCCCTAGACTTTTTACAGATGATGATAAACATTCCTTCTGTTAATAAAAAATTTCTTATCTTGTAGTCTATTGTTGAAGATAGGTGCTTTTTTTTAGATTTAAATCTATTTTTCATTACAAAGTGTTCCACAACTTTATTGCCCAGCATTTTTTTTTTTTTTTTTTGAAATTGACCCACTTTTACCATTATATCTGGCCAGTGACTAAACAGCATGTAACGATGTTAAAAAAACGTTTCTTGGGTTAGGAGGCTAATGTGAGTTCTGAACTCTAATGCGTCTTTCCATCAGTGTGGGTGATAAGGTGTGCAATACTTTTTGGCTACTTTTTATCTTTACAAGAGAATAGTATTGTAAAAATGTCAAAAAATATCCACATGCCCAGTTCACTAGTAAATGTACTACTAAATTTGAACATTTTTGGCAGTAGCTTATGCTACTCAAGGGACCATAGTTTTACAGAATGATATATTTCAAAGGGTATTGGTTTCCATTATAGAAAAATTCATGCATTTAGAGCAACTTAAAGCCAAAACAACTGTGCTTGTGCTATATGTTTAAAATATTAGTCATCTGGAATACATGCCCAGGTTAAGTGTCAGAAGCTATATATCGCACAAAAAGAAAATTTATTGTTAGGAGACCAGGCTGTACCTGTGCTTATACAGCATTTTCCTTGGAGGATCAATTTGAGTATATGAAGTAATATCAGCCAGATTTTTATAAGTAACGTTATTGATAATAAAGGAAAAGTTCATCGAGGAGAAAACAAATAAAGGAAGCATAAAAGTCTCATACTGTATGAAACTACAGAAATGTATCAGCGAGTTTGACAGGAAGTTTAATGTGTACATAAGTAGAGGCTGACAGGAACATGCTGTGTGTGCCAAAGGTTCCAGTGATGGAAAACCGAAACATAGTGCTCACTGACCACAGCATGAGCCTTGACACACATTGTAAATAATCCAGAGATCTATGACTGCATTAAGCACTGGGCTGGTGTATTAACGGCAGTAAATCTATATAGCAGCATAAAGGGCTGGCATGCAGAAATCCCTCTGATTAATATTTGTAATGGATTAATAGGAATATAGCAAATATTTTTATTTTGAATCCTACCATCCTTCACCACCCCCCTGCCCAGTCCTCCCCTCCCCAGTGTGATCATTTTTTATTCTCTTCTACTCACCAGACTTGTATCTGTGGATTCTTGCTTCAGTACCATCAAGTTAAAAGCTGAAGATGCTTCTGGTAGAGAGCATCTAATCACTCTCAAGTTGAAGGCAAAGGTATGTGCTTCGTTAAACTGTTATTGTGGTCAGGAAATACTTTGTTAAATGACCTCTATGAATGTTTTCAATGTAAAGAAATGCTAGCTGCTTTTAAAAATACACATAATGATAGTTTAAACATTTTATTTTGAAAAGCCTCAAAGAAAATTCACCAGGTTTCCAAAAGCCTAAATATAATTTCATGTCACTATTTTAGTTCAAATTTGATCAAAATATAGACTTCGTAAAAAAGAAATATTGCAATAAGATCCAGTAGCCTCAAAGTACCAAAATGTTATTTTTGTAATATCCAATGTAGAAAGAGTTGGGAGTTTCCATTATCCCAAGTAAAGTTTTACTGAAGGTCTTTTGTCTTCAACTCTTACTATGAATTAATTACCTTTGTAGTTCTTATTTCTGACCTACTCCCAACCCGCAAACACAGACACACACACACATCTTTTATAATTTGTTTTGACTGAACTTTTTTTACTTCTCTAATTTTAAGAATTTGCCACGGTTATACCTCTACATATAGGGCCCTATATTATAGGCTAGTGATCTATAACTACTCTTTAATTTATCGGCACAAAACATAGTTGCTTCATCTTTATTTTTTAGTTCTAGATTGTGAATTTTGAGAAATGAGTAGAATAAACAAGTTCAGCATATTAATCATTTATTTAGTAACCACTAGGGAAAAATTAGAATTTGAGAAAACCAGGACATCTTTTTTTTTTTTTTTTTTTTTTTAAATTCCCAGGAGTCATCAATCAACTCTATTTCAGAAGATTGTAGTGATGAAAAGATCAATTGTGTTTGTCCTTTTAAAAAATGTGCCTGGCATTTAAGCTTTCCAGGAGAGAGAATTAATACGTAAAGCTGTACTGGATGACATAGAAAAGTTGGTATCTTACAGTGCCTCTATATCAGACAAGTTGACGAATTACTCTCTTTTTCTCACACACAGAATGTTTAGGTGTAATTTTAAGACTCTTGATAAGTGCTAAAAAAATTAGTGGACTAGAAATCTTATTTGTAAAAGAAGTTACATGGATATTTTGGTTAAAATAAAAAATTATTTTTCCCTTTTGATTTTTCAAGGTGTGCTTTTTTTAAGACCAGGGAGAAAGCTGCCTTTATCCTTCCAAAGGTCACATACTGCCAGTGGCAAGGGTTCTGTCATTTCCTTCAAAGCTTTATTTGTTTATAATTTGTACATTGATAAAAGTTGTCTTGCTACTATGAAAACCAAAATGAGAGATTTCAAATACATCCTGTCTTGATTCTGTTTTTTTCTTAATAGCTTAAGTTTTGCAAGCATTTCCACTTACTGAACAGATAATGCTTTAAGTCTACACTGCCTGTATCTATTCCTACAAAATTGTATTATTAATTCCAGTTAATGATGTTATTGGTAGTATTGAGAGCGAGATGTAGCTACTAGTCTGTTTGCTTTTTCTGATGTCTTCACAAGGTAGATAAAGAGACACTTTCAATATTTCTCTGGAGAACATTTTTAAGTGTTTTTGCAATATTGATATCTGTGAACACTATCATAGATGCCCTGGCAGGAGAGAAGAGAAAGCTTTATTTGAGTTGGGAAAGAATTAAGAAGAAAAAAATGTCTTTTCTTTTTTAAAAGACAGAGTAGAACTAAATGAATCTTACGATGGTATGATTTACTAGACTCTTTAATTGTCCATTTAGTTCAGTTTTCATAGAGACAGACTCAAGTTCTCTTTCAGATGTGATCATTTCTTTTCTAACAATATTTGGGTCTGGGATTGTCAGTTAAAAGTAGTGACTATAGCTGAAACTGTGTTAAGAGTACATAATGCAAAATCTTAATCCAACTAAATTTTAAAGGGTCAAGCTGATTTTTTTTTAACAAGCTTTAAAGCAGGCTTATTATGTATATACAGACTTTTTTTGATATATTGTAAAGAAACCCATTCATTTTGGTATTTTTATTCTGGACTTTATACTTTAAATTCTGTCCCTTCCCTCACTGTCTCCAAAAACCCTCTAAGAAAAAAAAAAAACATTAATTTTGACTAGATTCCCTCTATTAAAATAATGATCTAAAAAATAAATATGATGAGGGAATTAGTTAAATTTTGTTGGTTTTTTAGGTCCATTTTTGTGCAATATTTACAATATATCCTGAACTGTGGGATGGAATTATTACCTTTCCTTGAAAAAGAAATAGCCTAGGGCTTCCTCAGCTTTAGCCACGATCAGAACTACTTGAAAAACAATTGCCAGACGTGTATCACAGGCTGGGCACTCTTTTGCTGATGGCTGTTTCTGTAATCTGCGGTTTGTGTGTATTCACTTGCCTTACCTTTTAGGTGGTCCAATCACAGAACAGTTTGGGTTAAAATTTTTCTTAGAACTATATACTAGAGTCTAAGGATATTGCATGTGATAGGAAATATACTCTTATCATTTTATAATTGTATTATTTTGTAGTTATTGATTTGACTGAATTGGTTAAAGTGAGATTTTTAAAAGTCCATTTTAATTAAAAATAATTACTATACTTATTTTTCAATTAATATTCTTTTATCTGGCCCTTTTATTGTTGTCAATTATACTTCTAAAGTGATACTTTTGACAGTTAGTTTGTGATGATTTTATATATACCTATACTACTTACTGAAAACTATCTGCATTTTGGTAGTTACTTTACAATATTATTTTTAGTTATCTATGTTGTAGTTAGTACTGTAATTCAAATGCTTCTGAAAATGAATATCTAGGATACTACTTCATAAATCATTTGAAATTATCCATATATATAGAAATTTGTTCCTTTTTAGGTTCTATGCAGTTATGTAAAATTTATTATATAAATAAAATTGATCTTAAATGTGAATATAATTAACACATACTATATCTATGCATTTAACTTATAATAGATATACAGTAAAGCCACCTACATGTAGATCAGTCTAATTTATGTTTGTGTGTTTACATAATTGCACATGAAATATATTTAAAAGATACTCATCTCAGAAACTATCTCACATTTTTGTATGCGGGATTAGATTTATTATAACCTGCTTTTTTGCTCAACTGTTTATTAGATCTCTTTCTATGTTGGTACATACATACTGTACTGAGTCATATTGAAATATAAGACCATATACTTTAACATAATGAGCTGTATGTACTTAATGACTTCCAAAGTCATAGATACTTTACTTGGTTTTGCTACTCTAAATACATGTTTCATTAACTTCATACTCTTATTCATATTGATGATTTAGGTTAGAGAGTTGATATTGTTCACGGTCAGCATCAGTGGGCGATAAATAGCAGTAAGTCAAAGCAAAATAAATATTCTATTTTTGACCCATGGAGATTTTGAATGTACAATATTAGCTTTATGGAATCATAACATTTTAGAGGGAAAAGAGATTTTACAATACTTTTAGTTGAATTTCATCATTTTTACTTATACAACAAGTTTTCTGCCTTGTCCAAGATCACACAAATTAGTTAGCAGAGCTGAAAATCAAAGAAAGCTCGTCTCTGCCTGCGTTCACTTTGAGATAATCACATGACTTATAAAAATGTCATAGAAATTATTTTTCCAGTGATTAGAGCAGTTACATTCTGAAATACATCACCTGCTATTTTGTCTGAAATAGATCTCTGTCCTTAATCTCAGCCTAGCTTTTCTTCATTTTCTTTTTTCCAAATTAGAGCATTGTTATATTTTTATATGATTTCCTATATACTTGCTTTGTGCTACCAGTTCTGTATAGCCAGATACCATTAGTCAGAGTCTATAAGTTTGTCTTCAGCCAACAGATCATTGTGACTGAATGTTAATTCATTTTAGAGCATTGACTTCAGTGGACTGGTATTTTTCAAATACTCTAGTGATAATTTTTGTCCCTTTTTGCTTCATTCAGCAAAGTAGGGAAAAAATAAGGTGAAAAGTGAGTCTAAAACTTATTTTAAACATTCTGTCAAATGAAAGTTTTCCCAAAACTAAGTTTCTTTTAGTACTGGGATAAATTTAGCTTTTTAATGGAAGAAATGAGTTTTTAAAAAAAAATTACGTGATTGAAAAATCCAGAATTGCATTTTAGAGCAATCATGTAGTATAATTCTGTAGTTACGAAATTGATTTTAAGAAAAAGTATGTTTTGTCTTTGCTTAGAAATCTGATTTGTCCTAGTGACTGTTACTTCTATAAAACTGTTGAAAAATTAATTTCCTATTTATCAACTATGCAAATCTTTTTCTGGCTTAAAACTATTACTTTTATTTTTCCTTAATAAGGCAGAAGGCATTTTATTGTTTCTTTTCATTTATTTACTTACTAAAAGTAATCATTTGATTGTGGAAAATACTTTGTATAATTGATAATTATGTTTTTGTACTTTTCTTGATTCTGATATTCCTTAAATAGTAACCGAGGCTATTTGAGATTAAATTTTAGACAAAAAGGAAACTAATGCCAGTTAATTTGACCTCTTATTTTAAAGGAACTGCGGTCCAGTGTGGTTTACCCCTCAAATCCCATTAGCAGCTGACCTAACACTGACTTAATTCATGCCTCTTTGCTCAAAACTGCTTACATTGTTACTGCCAAATCACCAAACTTTGTACCTCCTGAGCATAACTTGACTATTAATCAGTTCTTGACATCTCTTTAACAGTAGAATCAAAATATTTATATATAATAAATTTGCATTTATAATACTTTTACTAATATACTCAGTCTTTATAAAATAACTCATGGGAAATTGTCACATAGAAGCAAAATTAACCAAATTTTATGCTTTTTCATAGTACCCTGCAGAATCACCAGATTGTTTTGTGGATTTTCCTGTTTCATTTTCTGTTTCCTGGACACCACAGGTACATTCATAAATTCATTTTAAGTAGCTAAAAGAGCATATTCTATGTATTTGTAAGTGGCCATTATAGGTTATAAAGCGATTTTTTTAGTTTTCTTTAAGTATTTGTTTATAAACAGGACTTTTAGAGTGCTGCTTTCGTATTTCCTAGAAGTTAATGTTCATTTTTCTCTCTGCACACACATGTAAAACAAGATAATGTATTTAGAAGCGCATTGTAAACTATAACATTATATAGATATAAGGTGGTATGATTTATTAGTACACCAGCATCAGTATTACATGTGTGATTTCTAAAGTTCTGGCATAATAGCAGTTCGTTCAAAGGACAACCTAGTGGTGATGAGCATGGTCCTTCTTTCACTGGTAAATCGTTACCAATTGAAAGCAAATGAAGAGAACATTTCTGTTCTTGTGCAAAAAAAAAAAAAAAAAAGCCCTGCTAGTGACATTTTACAAATATTTTCTAAATAGAGGATACCTATTGTTTTGTTATGACATTTTGATAGGTTCAAGTGAAAATTTATGCTTACATTTTATATTACAAATATATAAAGTAATTGTCCTGTATATGAAGTTAGTTAAAAAAAATAGCCTAACAGGATTTAAATAGTCTTGTGAAGGTTCACGTCATTTTAATCATACATATATATTCAGAAATTATTTTTCTCAATTCTTTCCTTAAAAACAACAAAAAAAGTCTTCTTCCTTTTGATGGAAATTGAGAAAAAAGCAAAATAAAGGAATGGAAAAACCATGGATTTGCTTTTGGTATTCTGTTATATATTACAAATACATAAGAAATACTATGTTGACTTCTTTAAAAAGAATTAGAATTATATATAAATTATATACCTTCTTGTGTTTTTAATATACATTATCTATTTGGCTCTGTAAGTTTTATCTTTGTTTTATGTGGGATCATGAGATAACATTGTTCTTAGATTGTATTACTCTTTACAGATATGTTAGCTCTAAATGATACTTTAATACTTATCTAAACCCAAGGTTGAAGACTGTTTTTTGATGTTCTTTAGTTTTTTTTATTTGTATGTAGATAACTATACAAGTTTCCCCCAGACTCGAGTCTGTGAAAAAAAAGTTTGCATCTCACCTTGGCTGGTGTGGCTCAGTGGACTGAGCGCCGGCCTTTGAACCAAAGGGTCACCAGTTCAATTCCCAGCCTGGGTTGCGGGTCAGGCCAGGTCCCCAGTAGGGGGCGCGTGAGAAGCAACCACACATTGATGTTTCTCTCCCTCTATTTCTCCCTCCCTTCCTCTCTAAAATAAATAAGTAAAATCTTAAAAAAAAAAGTTTGCATCTCCACAGAAAAATGCCATTTAGGAAACTTAGTCTGTGACTGTACTAGGCTGAAAAATCTTTAAAGAAATTTAAAAAAATTTGTATCCCTACTTAACACTAGTTCAAGTGCCTTGCACATGTAAGTATGGAGTGTTTATCATACTAATTCAAATTAAAGTTTTAGATTTAATTGGGTCATACAAGTTTTCTGTTTTGTACTACCTCCAAGAAAATAGAATTAATTAGTAATAACTGGAATGTCACAAATTATTTTTTAAGTTATAGATTATACTAAAATTTTAGCAAATTACAGATAAAAAATTGGACACTTTTTTATCCACAACTCAAATTTCACAGATGTTAATATCTTGTCACATTTGCTTCATTTATATCTCTTCCTGTTTCTGCCTCTCAGGAATAAAATGTTTTTGTAACTGAGACTTGCCCCTCTTTTCCCTTTCTCCGATCCTCTTTATTTACTTCTCTACTTTTCTAGATATAACCACTTCGCTGAAATCGATGTGTATGCTATCTATTCATATTTTTGCTACATTTGTTAATGCCATATTCTGTATGGCATTAGAGTCTTAATTTTTCTGAGGTTTATCAGTGATCCATGCATGTGTAATCATTCCATTATATGAATCTACCAGTTAATTTATCTATTGTCCTACTGATGTGGTTGTTCACAATTTTACTAAATTTCTTGCTGCAGTGAACATCCTAACATGTTTCTTTGTACATGTGAGAATCTTAGTGTGTGTTATGCCTAGAAGTGAAAATGTAGGATCGTGGGTAAATGCACCTCTTTGAGATTACTAAACATTGCCAGTTGCCTTCCCAAATTGGTTGTATAAGTTTACACTGTTACCCAGCAATGCATAGTGTAATTTCTGCTTTCCCAACCCCTTCCAAGTCTTAGTCTGATTTTATTCTGACCTTAATTCTTATCAAGAATGATAAGTCATTATTACTGTGCTTATAATCTTAGCCTATTTAATTTTTTTCTCTATTATAAGCTTTCCTTTTGGGTAATTCTTTGTTATTTTGGGATGTAAGTATATTCTCCCTATGGCATGTCTCTTAACTTTGGATATGAAATAGTTTTTCAATCAGAAGTTTAACTCTCAGTTTGGTCACATTGATCAGTTTCTTGCTTGTGGTTTTGAGGGTTTTTTTTGTCTTGAATGGAAAAATTTTGCATATCTTGTTCTGAGAATATATTCTATAGTTTTAAAAGTTATACTTTCAAAATATTTAAATAAGTATTTAAGTATGAGATTAGAATTTGCCTGTTTTGTATACGCTCATGGAATTTGGATGTGCCATCTTCATTTGTGGAGATTGGGGTTGATTTCAATTTTTCTTTTACACATGCCATTAAGTATAAGAAAATTTTCAAAATATAATATTTACCCATTCTTCTAAAGCCTAGATGTACATTGTAAGTGTTTTGGTGATGTCACCAGGGCTATGAACTCTTCAGTCTTTAGACATCATAGGAGTGTTGGTAATGTGTTTTGAAAGCAAGAAGTAATATCAGACTTTTGGATGTTTTTTACCCCTTTTTCATTGACTTGTTGAAAAGAATTCTGCTTATGGGAGATTTTCTTTTTTTTTTTTTAACAATTTTTAAACAGTTGTTTTTACTCAAAATAAATGTTACTATTAGGTTCTAATAACAAATTTATATTTAAGAGAGAGTACGTTACAGATACTTGATTTAAAAAAAATTCCTTGTCTGCTTTTGTACACTTTTTCTTTGGATTCAGTATTTCTGGACTTTAAATTTGGAAGATCTTTATTTTCCTTTCTTTTTGTAAAATAATAGACATGGCTTTGTGGCATCCATATTAAAAATGGGTAATTTTCCTTATGGTCCCTGTCTTCCTGCTGGGTTGATAATGTTTTGATGTATTTTTCTTTTGCTCTGATGAGAGGTCTGCTGCTGCTGCTCTGACATATTCATTTGGATGAATAATTATAACTTGCACAATGTCAAGCTGAAGATGGTAGGGTTTTGTGCGTCATGACAAGCCTAGTAGCCAGTGCAGGTGTCTCACAGCATGATCAGCAACAGCCAGTGTATTCTGGCTCAGAGGAGACATTTAGAGTAGTAAGAAATCAGCACCAAGGGCAAGGCTGCTGCTACTACTGCTGCTGTGATATGTGCCAAAGAAACACAAAGTGCTTCTCAAAGACAAGTGCCTGCACACCTCTTTTCAGATAGTTACTGTGTTTACTCCACTGAGTTTTCTTTTATAGATTTCAGTATAATGTAAGAGTATACTGTGATTTTTATCTTATTCTACTTTCCAACATGACAAATGCTCCAATATGGATCTTTAACAATCTGCTGTCTTTTGGACTTTTACATACAGGTCATATATGTGAGTACTGTTGACTAGTGAGACTGTAGAATTCCCTAATGTAGGATTTTAAATGCACTGACATTAATGAGTCTATAAAAAACAAAATTCATTTTCTCCAGGTCGCTGACCAACCCAGAATGGTTGTTAAAATTATAGTTACCTATAAATGTACCATTAAATGCAGGCTTGGTGAAGCATTCTTGCCAGGGTGGTTGGAATTTTCAGATTTGGTATGATACAGTAAGCAGAGGTCTTTATATTTTTAACATGGAAATCTCATATTCTTAGAATAATGCCATGAATGCAAGAAGAACAAAACTAATGATAAAGCCTTTGGCTGATAATCTGGTGGTGAATGAAGAATTTGTAATGAAAGGAAACAGTCCTATTACATAGCAGGGAGCATGATCCATTAGTTAGAGCAGCAGACTAGCAGTTGGGTATCCTAGGTTCTGTTTATAGTTCAGCCATTGACTTAATTGTATAACTTCAAACAAGTCACATGACTGCCATTTACCTCAGTTCATACTTATATGGAATAATGAACTTTTTCATGGATATGTTAAGAAAAATAAATTTGGTTTAAAACAACAAGGGGGGAAGACCCCTCAATATCCACTGTGAGAATCCTGTGGAAGTTCTTTTCTGACCTACTGGATTATCTTTCTTACCATTTTTCTCTTTGCTGTCTTTGTTGGAGAACTCATAGTACTAGATTTTTGTTCACTCTTAAGTTGGTTAATTAAAAATACTTTTGTCTTCTTGGTAATCTTATTGTTGCCACAATAGTAAGGATAAAAAAAAATCACAGCAATCAAAACAAAGAAATTTCATTCATTGTGGAGATACACAATATGGTAGAAAAAAATAGCAACATGACTTACTAGACTTAGTAACCGATTAATTGCCCTTTTACTCAGTAACCTTTTTAAAGTATATTTTATTGATTATGCTGTTACAATTGTCCCAATTTTTTTCCCCTTTGTCCCCCTCTCTCCAGGACTCCTCCCCACATGGAGAGGAACATCAGTGTGTGGTTGCCTCTCATGCGCCCCCTACTGGGGACCTGGGCCACAACCCAGGCATGTGCCCTGGACTGGGAATTGAACCGGCAACCCTCTAGTTTGCAGGCCAACACTCAATCCACTGAGCCACACCATCCAGGGCAGTTTGATGTCATTTTAATGTTATAGTTTGATCTTTTTCTTTAATAAGTCCCTTTTAACATTTCATGTAATAATGGCTTGGTGATGATGAATTCCTTTAGCTTTACCTTGTCTGGAAAGCACTTTATTTGCCCTTCCATTCTAAATGATAGCTTTGCTGGATAGAGTAATCTTGGTTGTAGGTCCTTGTTTTTCATCACTGTGAATACTTCTTGCCAGTCCCTTCTTACCTGCAAAGTTTCTTTTGAGAAATCAGCTGACAGTCTTATGGGAACGCCTTTGTAGGTAACTCTCTGCTTTTCTCTTGATGATTTTATGATTATCTTTAACTCTTGGCATTTTAATTATGATATGTCTTGGTGTGGTCCTCTTTTGGTCCAACTTGATCAAGACTCTGTGTTTTTTGGACTTGGTGTGTCTATTTCCTTCACCACATTAGGGAAGTTTTCTTTCATTTTTCAAATACATCTCCAAGTTCTGCTCTTTCTCTTCTCCACCTCTACGATGCAAATGTTGGACCTCATGAAGTTGTCCCAGAGGCTGCTTATACTCCCCTCATTTTTTAAAAATTCTTTTTTCTTCTTGTTGTGCTTGGTTGTTTTTGCTTCCTTGTGTTCCATATCATTGATTTGATTCTCAGCTTCATCCACTCTACTGTTGTTTCCCTGTAAATTGTTCAATTCAGTTAATGAATTCTTCATTTCTGACTTATCTTTTTATGCTACTGAGGTCCTCACTAAGTTCCCTGTGCATCCTTATAACCACTGTTTTGAACTCTGCATCTGATAGATTGCTTATCTCCATTTTGTTTAGCTTTTTTCCTGAAGTTTTGAGCTGTTCTTTCATTTGGGCCATGTTTTGTCTCCTCGTTTTGGCAGCCCCCCTTGAGTTTGTTTATATGTATTAGGTAAAGTTGTTTTGATTCTGTCTCTTGGTAGTGTGGCCCAATGTAGGAAGTGTCCTATTGGGTTCAGTGGCACAGGCTCCCCTGTCACCCAAGCTGAGTATTCAAGGTGCACCCTTCATTGTCATCTGAGTACACTCTACTCTTGTAGTTGAGCCTTGGTTGCTGTTGACAGATCAGTGGGAGGGATTTACCCAGGCCAGCCAGCTGCAAGGATTGGCTGTGACCACTGACCACCAAATTCTGCCCTCTGTGGAGGACCAGCTGTTCAGAGGCAGGGTAGTGGTGCTCTGATGTGGTCTGTAGCTGTCCACTGGCCCTGGGATTTCCTGCGTGGCACAGGACAAGGTCAGCCCCCACTTGTGATTTGCCCAGAGACACCCTTTCTCAGCTATAAAGCAATCAGAGAAGGCTGCTACTTGTGCTGGGCTTGGAGATTCCAAGTGAAGCTGAGCTGTGAAACTAATCTGGCTGCTGCTGGTGCCCAGCCTGGAGCTCACTGAGGCCAGCTGTTGCTTCTTTGATAGAATTTAGGAAATTGTGAAGCAAGACCAAGATGAGCCATTCATATGGAAAAGCAGCTTGGGTGGGCCATAAGTTGGGTGGGGCGGAGTCTCTGGGGATCTCCAAGGCAGGTCAAACACTGTTAGCCAAGTTGATGGGGTCTCAAATATGGTACCAGTCTGCCAGCTCTCTGGCTCTGAAGGGAGAAGGCTCAGCAAAGGGACAATGGCCTCTGCTCACCCTGATGCCAGACACTTCAGTGTCTGCCTATATAGCACTGGGGCCTTTCAAGCTGCTCCCCTGGTACTGGGACTCAGAAGGAGTGAGTCTGAGTACGTGAGTCCATTGTGAGTTCTTAATCTGTTAATGTGGTGAATTATTAATGTTTGATTCCTAGTGTTAAACCAATCTTGCATTCTTGAGATAAACCCAATAGGTCATGATGTATTTTATATCTGTCAATCAATTGATCAATGAATTGGAAAAGAAAAAATAACATAGTTCTGGTGATAGTGAGTGTTGGGGAGAGAGTGGAATTAGATGTTCGTATTTAATTCACGTATGTTACCTAGTAGCTTTAACTGTCTTTTCATATCATCTTAAATGTGTAGTTTTTACTTTGTCTATTTGAATTCTGATGAACAGGTTAATTTTTTCATAGTTTTCACCAATGACCTCTAGTTAAACAGAAGTATTGAAATTTTAAATAAGTATGCCAAATATGAGTGGAGTTTCTAATTTGCAGCTAGAGGCAAATGACAAAAGGAATAAATCTTCTAATTTAGTTTCCCACCCACTTGTGTAATTTGGTGGGTGTTAGTGTGGGAAGTTTAGGGTCCTTTGGACATTCATAGAACTTAAGGAAGATAAGTAAGGAAGCTGACTCACATAGGTCTACTAGGGAAGTTATATCCTAATTTCAGTTCTTTATTTGAGAAAATTGTATAGCTGTCATAGTCAAATATTCTCTTAATAGTTAACTCATGAAAGTACATAAACAAATGCAAGAAGCAATAGTTTTCAGTAGGCAACCATTTAAATGCAGCAAACATTTTTTATCTACTATGTATAAAGCACTGAGCTGGAATCTGAGGGTATTACAGTAAATTAGACAGGTTTTAATACCCTAAGTGAGGTTTTCAAGAGTAACTCTCAGTGATAAGGAGAGAAGTATTTAAAAAGATAATTTCAGTAAAATGTGTTGAGTGATATGATGAGCTGTTTTGATAAGGTGGAAAAGAGGCATATAATCTAACCTGATGTGATCAAGCAAGTTTTCTGGATGAAATACCTGCATTATTTAAGCTCAGTAAGTTTTAAGGAATGAAAAGTTCGGGTTGGGAGGAGAGTTGAAACTTCAGGAGAGAACTGCATTAGCTGAAGAACAAAGGCATGAAATTGTAGGAGATAATGCATGAATTACACATCATTTGGTACTCTATGGACAGAAGCATTGCTGGAGTTAGGCCAGGTCTGCTATATTAATTCTGTTGAGCTGGGGCTTTATCCTCTAAGTGTTGGGGTTACGTGGAAGAAGTGTGACATGGTCAGAACTTTGTTTTATAATAGCATATCTCAAAGTGTTTTTGTTTGTTTGGTTTGGCTATTAATAGGCACAAGGTGAAGAAAGGACTCTGATCTAATAAATTATGAAATTGTAGGTTTAAGTTCTGCTATTTCTTGACCTAGGACTTCTCAGATTCCTTAAGATGCCAAGATGTGTTACAACTTTTCCACATAGTTTTTTTCCCCCTCAGAACAGCTCTCTGGGTTAGATTTCAACAAAACATGTTTCTTAAATAGGTTACTCTGTCAGTATAGAGGGTTCTAAGGATGGGAAGACTTTATAGTGAAGGAAGCTGATTGAGAGGCTGCTGTGTACTTCATGCACAAAGTAGTTAGGGTTTGTTCTAGATTAATGGTTGCTGGATAAGAGAAAAAGAGATTGAGAAAATTTCACATATTGATAGAACTTAGTTACTTTCAACTATACTTGAAAAAGGATGGCTACAGACAAAGAGAATATGTTTTATTTGACCTTGTGGGCAGATAACTTGTTCACATGACTTAAAAATGATGGTAAAACTTTTCAATCATTAGTGGTTTGTTATAGTCAGAATAAACATAAGTATATGAAGATGTGAAATGTTCTGTATGGATTGCTTGACAGAAAAGCGCATTTGATTAAACAGATTTAGTATAGTGGTACCTACAGAAAGAGTTGAGAACATCAGTGAAGCTTGCAAATAAGATCAAATGAACCAGATGTTTAAGAGAGTTATCTCCTTAAAGATACCTGATTGGAAATATTGCAATTAATATTAAAATTAAATTTCTTAAAAAGTTTAATCTCTTGATACGTTCTTATTCTATTGAAGCCTTTTGAATCCCTTAGAGATAAAGACAAAAATGATTATTAGAGGATTTATCTTCAAGTATTATAGGAAAGTGTAAAAAAAATTGGAATGGAAAAAGCATCTGTTGCAAGTACCAGAAAATTATGCTATTAATTTAAGTGTCATCAGAGCACAGAAGATCACATTTCGGGACTGTGAGAAAATTATTAAAATACTGGAAATAATAGTACTTAAGATGAAGATATTATACTCTACGATCTGGTTAAGTGACTGACATTATTATATCACTTCAGGTATTATAAAAGTAACAAAATGCTTTTAAAGATAATAAGCGTTACATTTTGAGATTGGCAGTGTTCACACTTTTCTGCTTAAGTGCTTTTCTAGTTTAACATAATTTAATAACAGTTATGGGGGAATAGCTAACATCTTAGTTCCCATATATATCTTTTCTCCTTCCTTCTTTGATTGATATGTGTGTGTATGTGTGTGTGTGTGTATAGATATACAAACTTTGTATATCTATATATACATATAAGTGATAAAATTTCATTTTCTTAAGTGGTAGGTTTAGGAATAGTTACTCTTCTGCTTTTGTCCTTGCTGTTAGAAGTGTTTTCATTTTCTAAGTTTTTTAAAGCTTCTAATTGTTGAGAAGTCTATACTGAAAAGAAAGTACTGCTATGTGGTTACTGTCCAGAAATCAGAATGAGTGTTTTTTAAACAGCTTTGTCGATACATAATTGATATACAACAAACCATATTTAAAGTATATAATTTAGTAACTTTGACAAATGTTTACACCCGTGAAATCATCCCTACAATCAAGATAATAAACTTTTCTATTACACCCAAGTTTCCTTCTTTCCCTTTTTAATCCTTCACTTCTCCCTCTTGTCCACAGGGAACTCTTGATCTGCTTTCTAAAATTTGATAGAATTCTATGTGCTTTTCTGTGTCAGATTTCTTTCCTCAGCATAATTAGAGATTCATTCATATTGTAGCATATAATAATAGTTCATTCTTTTTATGCTGAGTAGTAGTACTCCATTGTATGGATATGTTACCACTTATTGTCCATTTACCTGTTGATGGACATAATGGGTTGTTTTCAAGATTTGGCTATTACAAACAAACTGCTGTGAACATTATATGGATGTCATTATATGAACCATATGCTTTAATTTCTCTTCACTAAATACCTACGAGTAGAACAGCCGGGTCATAGAAGAGGTATATGTTTAATTTTTTAAGAAACTGCTAAACAGTTTCCCAAAGTGGTTTTGCCATTTTACATTTCCAACAATAGTTTTTGAGAGTTCTTATTTCTCTGAATCCTTGCTGATGTTTGTTATAGTCAGTCTTTGTTTTTGCTTTCGCATTTCTAGTAGGTGTGTAGTGGTAGCTTACTGTGATTTTAATCCACATTTTCTTAATTACCAGTGATGTTGAGCATATCTTCATGTGCACATTTGTCATCCATACATCTTTTTTTGGTGATGTGTCTACAATATTCTTTTTGCCTAAAGGCCTAAGTAATTGGAGATACGTATAATATTCATGGTTAAAAGATTCAGTATTTTTAAGATGTCAATTCTGTCCAAATAGATCTATAGATTTAAAGGGATCCATCAAAATCCCAACTGATTCTTTTTAGAAACTGACAAAATGATTCAAAAATTTAATTTACAAAGGACCTAGAATAATCTAAAAAAAAAGTCTGAAAAAGAACAACGTTGGAGGACTAATCCTACCTACCTTGTACTTGTACCTAGGTTTTTCTTGTTTTGTTTTTTAGGTTTTTTTTTTTTGTACCTAGCTCTTTATAGAATGTAAAAAAATTCTTCCTCACCATTTCATTAACTAATATGTTTTGAAAAGAATTTAGACTTAAGCATACAAAAATTCATCAGTGAATACTGACAAAGGGAAAACCAGACCACTGATGTCTTTCACTAAAGATATAGTCTAGCCATGATGCTAACAAGAACTTCTTCATCTGTCTCCCTATTTACTGGCTAAGCTTCATAAGAAAATGTAATACCTTTTAAGGTTTTTCAATAATGATACCACCTGGTCTTCTGATGGTTTATTTTATTTGTTAAATTTGAATAAGAACCACCAACCTGACCTTCCCTTGTTTCACTATTGGTGTACTTGATTTATGCATATCTTCCAACATAAAAATGGGCAAGTATTGCCAAAATAGTCTGACCGTGCTTCAGCATTATAACACTTGTCTGGAAAAAAACAATAAATCTGTTGTGTGGTTTTTTTTGTAAGGTCATGATCTGGTGACTTTTGAACAGACTTTCTAATGGCTTATAATCTCAAGGTTTAAATGTCAAATCTGTCATACAGAACAAACTGTTCAGAAATCTGTTTAACTATGTTTGTTCAGAAATTTTCAGTGAATCAATGTAGGGATCCCATGTATAGATCTTTTCACTGAAAAGCCCATATACAGAACAGTCCAGATATTCTGATTTCAGTGCAGAGAATTTTATTAAGTGCCTTAGGTGAACCTAATATTAGATTGATCTCTCAATATTTTTATGCCTGCTATTTTCAGATCACGTGAAGATGTCTATTTTTTTCCTCAAGACTAATACATTCTTTTATTCTTCTGACCTTTGCTTTTAACACAGGAAATTGGACTCCATATCAGGGAATAGCTCCCCTGTTAAACTTAGCTCTTCTGCTCCCTGTGCATGTAATGTTGTAGGGATAATTTTCTAGCTTCTGGCATTTAGTATGTGCCTTTTTTTCTTGTTACAGCCTACCCCATATAAATGGACCGAAAGACAGACAGACACAGTTAAAATAACTTGTTGTGGTTCAAATGCCTTCATCATGGGCTCTTGCTACAAATCTTTGTGGCGTAGGTAGAATAGAATGTAAAATGTACTCTTCTCAACTTGTTTTATATTTTCTAACTTTTTCAGGATTTCTCCTTTTTTTCCTTTCACTGTCTCTCTCTCTCACTCACTCACTCTCACATTTTAAGGATAAGAGGTTGCTGAGGTTGTTTGCCATCCTGTCTTCCTCTTCCCTCTCCTACCACAGCAAGGCTTAGGTGAGAGGCTTCTGCATCATCTTTGTTTCTGGGATACAGATCTTTTCTTCTCTGTGAGATAGTTTATTGCTTTTGAGACACAAAGCCTTTTTTGTGTGTGTTTCATTATAGTTTTTTAAAGTACTAATTTCTATTGTCTTTTTTTCTCCAGTTTTTTTTGTCTTGTTCTTTGTTCCTCTATTTCATTTCCTTTAACATAGTTCTATATATATGTGCAAAGAAGGATGTCATTTTCCTTTGACTAGTAAATTAATGAGTTGCAATATGCTGGGTGTTATTTTTGTACGATTTACCACATTTAAAGTATATAATTGCTTTGTTATTCCTGCTAGAAATTTGTGGTTCCAAATCAATTCCAAGAACTCAAAAATTTTGAAAAGCTGAAAGATTTCCCTGTATTTTAGAAAATAATAGCATTATGCTAAGTGAAATAAGCCAGTCAGACCAAGACAAGTACTATATGATTTCACTCATATGTGGAATCTAATGAACAAAATGAACTAACAAGCAAAGTAGTGACAGATTCAAAGAGAGAGAGAGCAGGCTGACAGCTGTCGGATGTGGGAGGGATGGAGAGATTGAGCAAAAAAGAGTAAAAAAAAAGAGAAGGAAAGCTCATGGATATGAACAATGTGGTGATTGCTGGGTGAGGCGGGGAGGGGGAGGTGGAAGAGGGTAAAGAGGGGACAAATGGTGATGGACAGAGACTTGACTTGCAGTGGTGAACACACAATACAGTGTACAGCTGATGTGTTGTACAGTTGTGCACCTGAAACCTGTATTATTTTGTTAACCAGTGTCACCCCAATAAATTCAATAAAAAAGAAAATACTTGTGTAATGCATCTTTTACTTTTTCCTTAAATACATGGGGATATAAAATGTAACCCAAATATTTTGATTTGTAGTCTTTTAAAAGAAATGATTGTTATATATGAAATCCTGTTATATTTAATGATACATACTTATATAATTTGAATTATAAGATATTTTTTTTTTTTTTTTTTAAAGATTTTATTTATTTATTTTCAGAGAGAGAAGGGAGGGAGAAAGAACAATGTATGGTTGCCTCTCACATGGCCCTCACGGGGACCTGGCCCGCAACCCAGGCATGTGCCCCGACTGGGAATCGAACCGGGACCCTCTGGTTCCCAGCCCGCACTCAATCCACTGAGCTACACCAGCCGGGCTATAAGATATGTTTATAAACAAGAAGTGGAAATGGACTACATTATAGTAATTGAGATCTTAAAATATAGGTATTTTTAAGTGGACAGAATGACCTACTTTATGGATTTTCCGAGTTATATTTAGAATTCTTGTAGAGCTCGAAGTCACCTTAGAAGCTATCTACTGCACACCCACATTTATAGACGCAATGTTAAGGTTTCCTGAGGCTGAATTTGTCTTCATTAAGCTCAGATACTTTTATCCCATCAAGATTAGAGCTGTGTTCCCCTTATGAACTGGATTCTTTTATCTTTGTATCAGATTTCAACATAGTCCAGACATATGGTTGAAATATTACTTTCATTGAATTCAGTTTATTTTTCCCCATACTATGGACATACTGAAATGAAATGATGGCTGTAAGACCATTTCTATTTTTACATAAGCTTTTTATGATTTTAAAATTAATACATGCTATTGTTGGAAATATGGAAAAGCACAAAGAATATAAAAATTGTTATAAAAAAGCTTTTACAATTTGTTTTCTTCAATTAAAGTCTACATACAATATTATGTTAGGTTTAGGTATATAACGTAGTGATTAGACGTTTATATGACTTACAGTGATCGTCTGAAGTCTAGTACTCCTCTGACACCATCTGTAGTTATTATAACATTGACTCTCTTCCTTATGCTGTACTTTACATTTCCATGACTGTATTATAACTACCAGTTTGTATTTCTTAATCCCTTCACCTTTTTTTACCCAGCTCCCCAACCCTCCTCCCATCTGGCAACTATCAATTTGTTCTCTATATCTTTGAGTTTGTTTCCATTTTTTTCATTTATTTTGTTTTTTAGATTCTATAAGGTATTTCTTTGTCTGACTTATGTCACTTAGCAAAATAGCCTAAGGGTCTGTCTATGTTGTTGCAAATGGCAAGATTTCATTCTTTTTTTATGGCCCAGTAATATTTCATTATATACACATCTCCTTTACCCATTCATCCATCAGTGGACACTTTAGATTGCTTCCATATTTTGACTATTATAAATAATGCAGCAGTGAACACAGGGGTGCATATTATCTTTTTGAATGAGTGCTTTTGGATTTCTTTGGATAAATATCTAGATGTGGAATTGCTGGGTAGTATGCTGGTTCTGATTTTTTGAGGAATCTCCATATTGTTTTCCACAGCACCTACACCAATTTGGAATTCCACAAACAGTGCATGAGGGTTCCCTTTTCTCCATATCCTCGCCAACACTTGTTTGTTGATTTATTGATAGTAGCCATTCTGACAGATGTGAAGTGGTGTCTTGTGGATTTAATTTGCATTTCTCTGATGATTAGTGACACTGAGCATTTTCTCATATGTCTGTGGGCCATCTGTATGTCCTCTTGGATAAGTGTCTGTTCAGGTCCTTTGCTTATTTCTTAATTAGATTGTCTTCCTGCATCCAATGCCCTAGGTGATACATCAGCAAAAATATTGCTACGTGAGATATCTAAGATTTTACTGCTTATTTTCTTCTAGGACTTTTATCTAGGTTTTGTGACTTACATTTAAGTTTTTTATCCATTTTGAGTTTATTCCTGTGTATGGTATAAGTTGGAAACCATTCACCGACTTTTTACATTTTGCTTATTTGAAAAAAAATCCTTCTAAAAACTATTGAGCTTTGATTGCTTTTTACAAAAAATATTTAGTAAACAATAGTATTTTTTAAACATACCACATTTTGAGAAACTTTTGACTGAAATATGAATTGATTTTTAGAATCAGTGAATGGCTTTGTTCTTATCATTTAGTGAAAAGGTATTTAACTCCCATAAAATGTATTTAACTAGTTAATGTTTGAAATACTGAATTCAGAGATTGGCTAAAAGTTTAACATCAAAAGAAATCTTGTAATTTGTTTGATTTTTTTAAAAGTGAAAAACCTTTCATACTTTTGCCTAATTAAGTCTCATTTATTCATAATATTTAAAAGTAATTTAATCAAGTCACAAATAATACATTAAATAAGCATTAAATGATATATACAGCAAAAATAAAGTTTTCATACTAAAATTGTATATACTACATATATTAATAAAGTTATACATACATATCTTGTATTAATAATTACTGTATCATAGAGTACAAAATTCATCATAAAAGTAAGTATGGTTTTTGAAATGCCATACTTTCTTGAGAATTGCATAATTCTGTTAATATGGATGGAGGTGAAAAAGTTGAAGCAGAGAGAGTCGACTCTTACTCGAGACTAGTTTTAGCTGATATGAAACAGCTTAAAATTCCTAAATTGAGTTGTATTTTAAGTGCAAGATTACCTATTGATAGTGCCTTACAACTTACCCAGCTTTCATCTGTCTTTTTATAGAGCTCCATAATAAGCATTTATAGTCAGTTTTTGGCAGCATTGGAATCACTCAAGGCATTCTGGGACATTATGGATGAAATTGATGAGAAGACTTGGGTACTTGAGCCAGAAAAACCTACACGGAGTGCAACAGCACGCAGAATTGCAGTAGGTGGGGAAAAAGAGAATTAATGAGTTGTTTTCTTTTTAAGTAAGGTGTTTGATTATATATTGTATTAGGAAAATGAATCTAAAGATGACATTGGACTCTTAGGTGAGACTTTTCTGCATGAAGTCAACTATTAAAACTTCTGGGATGAACTTTTTTATTACTAAGTATTTAAATATTTCAGCGGTAAAGGGCAAGTAGTGAGATGTCTCGTTATAGAAGCTGACGATGCCCTGACTGGTGTGGCTCAGTTGGGTGTTGTCCTGCAAAGCGAAATGTTGAGGTTTTGACTCCTGCTCAGGGCACATGCCTAGGATGCGGTTAGTCCCCATTTGGGGTGCGTATGAGAGGTAGCTGATCGATGTTTGTCTCTCATATCTGTGTTTCTCTCCCTCTTTCTCCCTCCCTTCCCCTCTCTCTAAAAACAAAACAAAACAAAACAAAACAGAAGAAAGAAAAGGTGATGATCCAATGGAAGTAGCTTTCAGAGATAGTGTTAATTAGCTCAGAAATAGTGGAACAGGTGTTTCAAAACTTACATTACTTAGGAAAAAGAACAATGTTAGAAATAATGAAGTTTTCATCCATGAAACTAGTTAAGATTAGTGTAAACAAATCTGGGAATATTTTCTGACAAAAGTATAGAGAAGGATAAAAGAACCTGAAATGGGCCATGCATACCCACTTTGTATACAAAATAATAATCGAATATATTTGAAGTATTTATTATAAACATCAATATATGAAATAAGATGTTATATAACCATAAGTATCATCTTTAAATATCACCATAGTCTGTTTACTATAAAAAGATTGTTTTATGTATTTCATTATGAACAAGCAAAACAGCTTTCAAGTTCCACCTCTCAAGATTTTAGGTGTTTTCCAGGGGTGTCCAACCGCTGGGCCTCATGCAGCCCAGGATGGCTCTCAGTACCTCCCAACACAAAATTGTAAATTTACTTAAAACATTGAGGTTTTTTTTTTTTAATGATTACATGTTACAGAGTATTTAATGTGTGACCCAAGACAACTCTTCTTCTTCCATTGTGGCCCAGAGACACCTGTTTGACTTCACACAAAATACTGTTAGTTGAATGGGTAAAAGATACTTATTTATATCTTTCCTCCCTGTTTTTCTAGCCCAAATAGATAATGTTGTACAAATATATATTCCAAAGGATATTTTGAAATGCTAATGTAAATAATATCCCAATTAGTAAGCAATTTTTACAGTTTTTACCCAGGCATACTAGATTATCTGGGGGAGAGAAGTAGTCTGTTATTAGAGAAGAGGAAAGGACAATTGCACAGCAGATATACAAACAGTATTGTTACCCAGTTTGTTAAAGTCGAACGGTATTTAATTTGGAATAATAACCAAATTTTGGCACATTTATGAACAAATAGATTTTAAGAATGAAAATATTTTCTTCAAAGAAGTGTAGTAACTTGTCTTCATATCCCCATTAAAATAATTATTCATACCAGGTTATGAATAAATATACTTTTTATTTCTAGTTGTTCAGCAAAAACAATCTGGGTTTTCCTCATTTACTCTTGTCTATGTTTACCTTTTAATCCCCCCCCCTTTTAGGCATTGAATTGCTTTTCTAAGACCAAGTTTTTAGCACATTAATTAAAAGATTAGTTAATATAGCCATAGTTAACTGAAAGTACTTTCTGGAGTCATTAGATGACTTTGCCAAAGGCTAATATGGAATTTGTGTTCATGGTAAAGAAAATATTAACAAATGAGATTATAAATTAACTATTTGTATTTTTGTTTTTTTCCTTGAGTGACTTATAGTCACTTATTTTACTTGGTTACTTTTTTTTTGCCAGATCTGTAGTAATTGTATTTATATTGTTGCCAATCTTAGCCAAAGGCTTTTACACTATAGTGTGTAGAATTTATCCAGACATTTTTACTATAAAAATGAAATTTAAATTGATCTTAAACAATTATGCTGTGCACTTTCAAAAGAGCAGTAAAATTTCTGAAGTTTATACAGTACTCTAGTACAGTTAAAATGTATAAAAGAATTGAGTGACGAGTATATACAGCTTTTTCATAGACTCTGCAAGCAAGGTCAGTTGTTTTTACTAAATGAGTAGTTCAGGTTAAATGGGAATTGAACCCTTTAAACTTAGAGGAGAAAACTTCACATGTGGAAAAAGAATTCAGAAAGTATTTTTATAAAACGTCATAAAACTTAAATCTCAAACATGTTTATTTTTACTGTTTTTATTGTATTTCTAGTCTTTATACATTATTTGACCATAGTTCTATTACTTTCCAAGAAAGTTATGAAAAGTAGTTTAGATAATATTTGAGTGTAATTTAATTAATTAATTTTTTAAAGATTGTATTTATTTTCAGAGAGAAGGAAAGAGGGGGAGAGAGCGAGAAACATTGATTGGTTGTTTCTCACTCGCCCCAGCTGGGGACCTGTCTCTCAACCCAGACATGTGCCCTGACCAAGAATCAAGGGGAGCTTTCACTTTGTGGGATGACGCCCAACCAATAAGCCATGCTGACCAGTGCCAGCTGTGATTTTTTATATTAAAGATCTTTATCATTCCAATGAACCTTGAATCCTGACCAGGATTCTAATCTAGTCTACTACTTAACTCTGTTGTTTGAAACTTAGGGTTCCCAAATCTTTAGCCACAATTATAATTTCAAAATTTACTTTTTAAATGAAATTATAATACAGTGACATATTTACCTTTATAAAAAATTTATAAAACATTTGGGCTCTTGCCAGTGTGGTTCAATGGCTAGAGCATCTTCCCCTACACCAGAAGGCTGAGAGCTCCTTTCCTGGTTAGGGCACATGGCTAGGTTCCAGTTCAGTCTGCAGTCAGGGCCTTTACAGGAAGCAACGGGTTGATGTTTCTTTCTCATTTTTCCTCTCTCTAAAATTCAGTAAACATATTTAAAAAAATAAAACAAAACATTTGGCTACTCTTTCTTTGTATATAACATGAAATAAGTACACAGCCAGTTACTCCTTTGTTTTTGTGTTTGTTTGATGAACTGTTCTACTTCTAAAAACTTTAATATTCTTTTATTCTAGGGAATAATGCTTCAATAAATATAGAGGTAGACCCCAGGCATCCTACTATGCTTCCTGAGTGCTGTTTTCTTGGAGCTGACCATGGTGTGAGATCTTAGATTTAAATGTTTTAACACAATCATAAAATCTTTGTCTACCACTGTTAAAATATTATTCTGTATATTATTCTAAAATATAAATGGTAGTTATTTTAAATGTCTCATCATTTTGAACTGTGTACTTCTGTGTTTTTAATATATTATTTATCTTACAATCAAGCAGTTAAATTCTGTAGTTAACAATACTAGATTGTATATTTGACAGTTATTGCAAGATCTTAAAAGTTCATTATAAGAAAAAAATCAATACATGTGTGGTGATGGATTTTTTAACTTGTGGTACCCATTTCACAATAAATACCAAATCATTATGTTATACACCCAAGTACACCTAAAACTAACAGTGTTTTATCTCAGTTTAAATTAGAAACAAATTCTATGCCAAATACGGTTTTACAAAATAAGAGCAGCAACCCCTAAATTATTGAAAATTTTTTTTTTTATTTTTACACCTGAAGTGGTGAAACCCCTGGGAATTAAGCTGAGCAGAAACATACATTTGTGGTAGGTATCTTTACAATAGAATTGTTACTTTTCTGTGATTTTACAAATTTAATAACAAATTTGTTTTCATGCTTTCAGGGATCCAGAAAATACTCTGTTACAGAATTTGAAAGGTGTTTTAGAAATTGATTTCCCAGCCCGTGCTCTCCTGGAAAAATCTGTAAGTTTTTTCTGTGCTTTGATGCTCCAAGCAGCATTGCATAGTAAAAGTTAAATGTTCTTCTTTTAGGCACCAGAGAAAAATGAGGCTGGAAGTGAGGGAACTGCAAGCATATTATTGTAATAGATTTCTGAACTACAAGCAACAGTTGCATCAAAGAACTTGTTAACCTTTGATCGGTGGTTATAAGTGTACTTTTTTCCATGGTCTTTGTAACAGTAAATTAATAACACGTCTTTATTATTAAAAATAGGGGGATAGATCCAAGGTAGCTAATGAAATGTTTGGATTTTCTATACTGTCTGCTTCTGGATGACTGAAATGAAGTTCTAATTCACTTAATAAAAGTGTTTGTGAAGGATGGCAGTACAGTTTTTCAAAATTCATCAGACACCACAACATTGCAAATAAAAAGAATTGATTTTTGACAAAGCTGCTGCATTGTAGACCACTAAATTGGTGGACACATTTTTTCCTTTCCCTTTAGTTACACAATTTTGAAGCTAGTAACCACTAGCTAGTATCAGTTCCTATTTTTACATACTCCAGTGGCATTGTATCGGTGTACTTAATATGGGAAAACTTTAAAGCCCATCTTGTGAGGCAGAAATAGAATGTTTTTTTAATGTATCTGTGTAATTTATTAGATGAAAAACAGAGCATTCTTCATACAAGTGTTAAGTAGTAATGTGACTATTAATATTTTCATAATAGTGATATAGTTACCTTTATAAAAATTATATAAAAATTTCATCCTGTCTATACCATATTACTCAATTCTCTCACTTTTCATTTTGTATGTTTTAAACACATACACTTACATTTTTCTTTTGAAGGATTTTTCTATGGATTGTGGAATCTGTTATGCCTTTCAACTGGATGGTGCCATTCCTGACCAAGTGTGCGATAATCCCCAGTGCGGACAGCCTTTCCATCAAATATGCTTATATGAGGTACAGTAAAAATGATATTAGACTTTTTTCAGCTAACACAACAGAAGAAGAATGCATATTTGAAATGTATAGACTGCAAAAGCTATTTCGATATGATCTCTTTTGCCATTTGTTCCTATATTACTAGTTTATTTCAGAGGTCCATGTGCTTCCATTCTTTATCATGCTTTCTCATGAAGGAAGAATGTCCTAAAGTAACCAAGAAGGGGGAAACATATCTAGAATACATTCATGGACTACTACTGACGCATACATTAAATTGATGGTACAGTTGAATCTTTTAGTAAATACCTTGTGTAACCACATGCAAACTAGAGACTCGTCCACTTGGGAGTAGCAGTGGCAACAGGTGAAAGGGAACTTTCACTGTGGAGCATCTGTTACCGTTCAAGCTACATTTGAGAATCTCACAGCACTCTCAGTGATATTTTCTTTACTGGATGTGAAGTCTGCTTTATTCCTGTCTCTAGTCATTTACTCTCTATAGCAGTCATCTTAGGGCACAGCTGACATATGATAAACTATATGTGCATCAATATACAAAACACCTTCCAGTTATGTGGTGCTTCTAATTTTCTGAGTCTTAGTGTCACCACCTGATTTTTATGATTAGAGAGTAGTTGGTGCTATCTGTATTTTAATAAGGGAGAACTGAGGTAGAGATGTCAGTTTAACTTATATAAAATCATAAAATATCAGTTCTAATTCTAGAGATACTCTTAAGGGAACATGTGCTTTTTTATAATAATTAATACTCATTTAATTTTTAAAACTAACTGCTTCGTGCTTGTAATTAATGGTTGAGAATTACCCCACTATTGGTGATTAACACCAGAAGAAAGACCTAGATTTCAAGAGCCTATGGTGTCTTTTACAGTATCAGTTCTTAATTTGTGATGAATGGATTTAGGTAGGTCTGTGAACCCCTTAGAATTGTGTGCACCATTTTTTTGTGTGTGTTTCAAGGGTAGAAAAGGTGAGTAATTTTCATCAGAGTTCTACAGGGGCCCATAGTTTGGTTATACACCAGTGCGGACAGACCTTGAAATCCACGCCGGTTTCCCCTTGTTATTCAGCATATTAGTAGTCTGGTGTTTGCTCAGATGTTCCCCTTACTCTTGCAAAAGAAAATTAAGGTAAATGTTCTGGAATAAAAAATATAATGCACTCAAAAAGAAATGAAAACATTTCTGGAGTATTTGTAATCATGCTAACACTGGTTCCTTTTTTCCTCCTCTTTTTAAAATCTTCAGTGGTTGAGAGGGTTACAGACCAGCAGACAGAGTTTTCACACCCTATTTGGTGAATGTCCATATTGTAGTAAGGTAAGCAATCACTCATATCTCACAAAATGTCCTTAGCCTTCAGTTATATATTTTAGAAGGATCTATATATCAGCTTATCTAAAACTTCTTGAGATATAACTTATGTATTAAAAAAAGAGTTTCTGTAAGATAAGTTATCCCTATAAATAGCATTTTAATTTTCAGATTGACCCTTTGATCAAAAATGGTTAATTCCTTTTTTAGAATAACTCCTGTTTTAGATTTTCTGGGTGATCTGAAACTTCAGAAAAGTATTTCCAAACTGTATCATGACACCATTTTTAGTATAAAGCAGTTTTTTAAGAATGTTCTCAAACTTACTTTGTTAAAATATATTCTTTTTTTTAAGCCAATTACCTTGAAAATGCCTGGGAGGAAGCCCTGAAATGTAAGAATGTAACATTTCTGTGAAGAACTGAAACTTTAAAAATTATCAAAAGGATTTTGTTTGGTATCTTCAGAAAAAGTACAAAATAAGAATACCAATCAAAAGAAAAAGAATGGTGATGCCATAAAAATATATATCTGCCTTCGTCTCCTCACTGAGGGTAAACCGGGAAACGGCAGATGAGAACCCGGGGGAACGCTTTGAGCGCGTGACTTCCGTGCCAGTTGTAGAAGTGAGTGTACACCACGGTGGACGCCGCGACTTGTTGAACATACCCGGACTGGTAAAGCCCTGCTGGGGTTCACAGAATGAGTTTGGGAACTGCATACAGCCATCTTTTCGTGGAGGATTTTTCACTTCATTCAGACATTTTTGAGACTCACAATATTTTTGTCTTCTCATTGTGCTTTCCTGTGGAAAAATACATACATATATATAGTGTATTAGATCTGAGTTGTCAAGTATGTATTTTGTGTACTCTAAGAATGCTAAATCAGGTTTTGTGTGTTTATTTTACCTGAGAAGTCATTTTAGATCCTGGATTTTAGGAGTTTATAAAGCACTTACCAGCACCAAATAGTCAAATCTGGTTAACATTGGTCCTTTAAACCGTTAAGTAAGCCAGTAAGTGATCTTATGGGTGTCAGTCATAACTAGAAATCTTTTTGGCTATTAATAACTGAGACAGTGATTCCTGGGGAGCAGCACGGCTGTGTGCCCACTGAGTGGACGGGGCTAGCAGCCTGCCTGCTGCGGCCTCCCGCCTGTGCTCAGGAGGTTGACATCTCTGATGACAGACCTCATGAAGACCGCTGATTAAAATCCTCATTTGTCCAGAAAGTTGATCTAGGGAAAGATGCTCACTCTTTTCTCCTAGTATACAAGGAACAAACAGTCTGTACAAATTAAAGTTTCACAGTGTTAAACCTGAATGCCTAGGAGCAGGTAACAAAATGTCAAAGAGATGTGGCCAAAGTACCCTTGTCCCTTGGTGGGGACTTGGAGCACGTGGTGCGGCAGGGAGGGTGACTGACTTTAAACTGCTCTAGCCAAGTCACACTAATGCAGTTTTCAGAAAGTTTTATCAGCTTAATTTGCTACAGGCAAAATAAGTGAATAGTTATTTCACTGGGCCAATAATATCAGTATATTGTTCTCCCACAAAGAAAAGAAAGGTGCCCTAAAGTCAAATGCTTCTGAAGGCTGAGAGCCACTGGCAAGCCAACTCAGGCAGCGTCTATATATAATTTAGATGTGGAAGTGGGTGACAGCCCCGCCTAGGTAAGAAGCCAAGCTACTGAAATACCAAGGCAAACGTGAGTAACTGATCATCTCTCCACGCAACAACAAATAATGTCAAATGGGCATGTTCTCATGAGAGTTTTACCACCGGTTTTCTTCAGTTTACTGAGAGATCTGATTGGGACAGCCTGCGGCATACATTAGAAAAGTGTGGCTCACAAAGTTTGATTGGAACGCAGCCACACCCATTTTTCCTGTATTGTCTGTGACTGCTTTTACGTTACAACAGCAGAGCTGCATTGTTCTGACAATGACTGGACCGTAAGCCTAAAAGTATGTGTTATCTGACCCTTTAAGAAAAAGTTTGCCGGCTCCTGGCCTATGGCATTCAAACATTAAAAAGCTAACAAATCATTTTGATTATCTTGTTAAGATGCAGATCTCATTCAAAAGGTCTGAGATGAGATCTTAGGTTCTGTGTTCCTAAGAAGCACCAGGTGATACTGGTGCAGCTGGTAGGCATGATACACTCTTAAGAAGCATGGGCTTAAGGTATGCAATAATTTATTCTGTTACAACAGTGGTTCTCAATCTGGGAGAATTTTGTCCCACAGAAATTTCTGGCAATTTTTTGACATTTTGGGTTGTTACAACTGGGAAGAGGTACTGTTGGCATCTACTGAATAAAGGCTAGGGATGTGACCTACAATGTACAGACAGCCCCTTAAAACAGATAACCTAGCCTAAAATGCCAGTAGTGATGATATCATAAAACCCTGCATTATGATCAGTCATTAGCCTTGAACACACATTAGAATCAATAAAGAAGCTATGAAAAAATGAGCACCCTTTTTAGTTCTGGCCAGGAGTAATAGATATCAGACTTCCCTTCCTGCTGTGAAAACCCATGAAATAAATACAACAATGAAGTTGAGCAAAATACATATAGCAGCTGATTAGGCATAGAAAACAAGGCTGTGATTACTGAGAAAAGGGAAGCAACCCAGGCCCTAGAAAGGCTACAATTTAAAATGATACTTACTTTAGATCACCCCATGTAAGTTTAAACAGAAGTCAGGACATGTTCAAATTGAACCACCAATAAATTAACTGCCTGCTCGGACAAAATTCAACACTTTAATAAAATCTGGAGTCTCAAGAATTTAGCACCCAGAATGTTCAACATACAATAAAACTTTATTACACGTAAGAAGCAGGAAAATCTGACCCATAAGTACAAGGGAAAAAAAACAGAAATAGTCTCAGATATGACCCAGATGGCAGAGTTACTATCAAACAACAATAAAACATCTACATAAATATGTTCAAGGACTTAAAGGAAAACTTAAACACAATTAGTGAAAAGATGAGGAACTCAGCAAAGGCATGGGAAATATAATGTACTTCTAGAACTGAAAAATATGACATGAAAAATTCACTGGCTGGGTTTAACAGTTAATTTGACAATTGGTGAGAGGCCCAGCAAAAATATCCAAACTAAAGTACAACAAGATAAGAGACTGATTTGAAAAATGAACAGAGCTTTAGTTATCTGTTAAATAAGGTAAAGCATTCTAATCTGCATATATTTGGCTCTCAGAAGATGTTAAGAGGGGTTAAGGCAGGAAACAGATCAAATCATTTTCCAATTTGATGACAGTATCAACCCAAATATTTAACCAGTGGGACAATATTTACCCAAATGAACCCAAAGCAGAATAAACACAAGACATCCATCCCTAAAAAATCGGATTTAAAAAAAAAAGCAAATCTTAAAAGCAGCCAGAATAGAGATGCATTATATGAAGGGTCAATGACAGGAATAATGGCTAACTTATTACCAGAAGAAAACACACCCACAAGGACAGAGAAACAACAATCTTTAAAATTCAGAATGAAAAATTCCATACCCAGTGAAGCCTTCAAAATGAAGGTGAGGGGGGTTAATTAACAGATAAGGCAGAGTAAGAGCGTTCTAAACTTTTCCTCCTGCTAATTATAACTAAAGACTTTAGACAAAAAGCAACTAATATAGACCATTCTGAAAGTTACAGAATAGAAGAAGCCTTACTGGATAGAGACCTCAGGACATGAGGAATGACCTAGCTATGAGTCCTTCATCCTAATCCCCCTCTTCCTAGTTCATCTGGACCATACAGCAGTCTGCAATCTGAAAACAATATGCACAGACCAAAAAAGGTCCAAAAATCCTAAGGAGCCAGGAAAATGGCAGGTTTACAGGACAGAAGCTTTTTGCCTATACCTGCTGTACTCTAGGTGAAAACCAAGAAGCTGGACCTCTCCCAGTTCCCTCTCACAGTTCCAGTGGGAACTGTGGGGTGGAGCCCTACCAAGTATCACTACCCTGTACTAACTGGGGAGCAAACCTACGGTCCCCACTAAGCACTGAGGAAACTAGAGTGGAGCCCTGTCGACCATCCACACACTAACAAGGTAGTATCCGATCTCACTAGGTGTTAATGGAAATTATGAAAGCCATGTCAGCCATTCCCAGCCTGCACTACTGAGGTGACCCCTGCCCTCCCCATGAGGTACTATGGTACTAAGCCTTGTAGACTATCCTTCCCTGCACTGTGCCTCTCCTGCACTTCACCAGACATTATGGAGACTGTGCAGAAGGGTCCTACTGACCATGCCCACTTTGTGTTAAGCAAACGTCAGCGAAGAGACATCAACCCTTAAACACTGTGGGGAGGAGCCCTATTGGCCATCACTGCTATGCATTCAGCAAATGACAGCTAAGAAGCAGCAGCCCACTTCCCCTCAACTAGAAAACCCTGTTCTCAGTAATTAGTAGAACTACTAGAGAAAATCAGCAAGGATATAAAAGAAATTAATGATACACAAACCAATGGGATCTAACTGATATTTATAGAGTACTGCACCCCCAAAACAGGAGAAATACATGTTCTTTACAATTGCAATTGGAACATTCACCAAGATAGATAATTATCCTGGATCATAAAATAAACCTTAACAAATTTAAAACAAAATCACACAAAGTATGTTCTCAGACAGTATCCATTAGAGATCAATAACAGAAAGATAACAGACATATCATAAGGTATCACACAAAATAAGTCTCAAGGGAAAGTACAAAATATCTTGAACTAATAAAAATACAATATATAAAGATTTGTGGCATGCATTTAAAATGGGGCTTAGCAGGACAATTATAGCATTAAATGCTTATATTAGAAAAAATGAAGGATTCAAATCAACAGCTTTACCTTCTACCTAGACTAGAAAAAGGAAAAATAAACCAAACTCAAGCTGAAAGACGTAAAAGGAAAACCGTCAAGCACTTAAAAATTTAAAAACATTCTTCTGAATGGGTCAGAGAGACCTAAGAGAAACTTAAAAATATATTGAACTGAATGAAAATATATCAAAATATGTGGGACATGGTTAACACAGTGCTAGAAGGAAAATCTATAATCCTAAATACCTATATTGGAAAAAAAATAGTCTTAATTCAATAACTGAAACTTAAGTTTCCATCCTAAGGAACTGGAAAAAGAGAAAATAAACCCAAGAACAGAAATCAATGCAACTGACAAAAAGGAGGGAAATCAAACAAATGCTGGTTCTGCAAAAAGTCCAATAAAATTGATAAACCTGACCAAAAAAAGAGAGAAAGAGAGAAAACAGAAGCAATCAACATCTGGAAAGATATATTAGTACAGATTCGACAATAAAGGATTTAAATAAGGGAGTACTATGAATAATTCTAAACATAAAAATGTGACAACTAAGATGAAATGGAACAATTCTTAAAAAACTATAAATTATCAAAAATAACTCAAGATGAAATAGATTAGGAGGGTAGACTAGTCAGCAGGCCAAATCTGGCACACCACCTGTTTTTCTAGAACCTACCAACTAACAATAGTTTTTACATTTTTAAATGGTAGGAAAAAATAGTTTGTGACACTTGAAAATGATATAGAATTCAAATTTCAGTGCCATAAATAAAGTTTTGTTGGAATCAGCTGTACTCATTTGTTTACATATTGTGTTAAGATGCTTTTGTGCTACAATGCAGAGTTGAATAGTTGTGACAAAGACTACATGACCTATAAAACCTATTTTCTATCTAGCTCTTTACAGAAAAATTTGCCAACTCTTGAAATAGATCATCTGAACAGTCTTAGTAAATGAACTTAATTCATAGTTAAAAAGGAAAAGAAATCTCCAGGCTTATATGCTTTCACTTGAGAATTCTCCAACACATTTTAAAAAGAAACAACACCAATTATACAATTTTCTTCTGGAAATTAGAAGGAAAACTCAGCTCATCAGCATTACCCTGATAACCAAAACTAGACAAAGACAATAAAAAGAAAAAGAAAACTACAAACCAATACTCCTAATTAACAGATTCAAAAGTCCTAAAAGATACTAGCACACTGCATCCAACAACATATGAAAAGAATAATACACCATTACCAAGCAAAGCTGATTTGAGCAATGTAAGATTAGTTCAATATTTAAACACTAATTAATGTCACCTACCATGTTAATAGTATAAAGATGAAAAAAACCCATATCATATTAACTGATACAGCAAGAGCATTTAACACAATACCCGTTTATATAATTCTCAATACATTAGAAATATTATCAACTTGATAAATACGCTCAGCTGACTTTTGAAAAAATCTTCCAACATATTTAATTAGGAAAAGGAAAATCTTTTGAACAAGTAGTGCTGGGACAACTGGCTTTCTCTCTGGGAAAGAATGAACCTCAACCCCTGCCTCATACCATGTATGATCATTGATTTGAGGTGGTTCACAGACCCCAACATGGAAGCTGAAACAATAAGCCTTGTATAAGTAGTAAAATTACTGTGACCTTGAAGCAGACAAAGGTTTCTTAGTTTTCTTTACAGAAAAAAAATTGTAAAGAAAAAATTGATTAATTGAACTTCATATAAAAATAACAAATAGCTTCTGCTCATCAAAGACATTGTTAAGTAAATGAATAGGCAGGCCTCACACTAAGGAGAAGACATCCACAATACAGCTATTGGACAGGAAACCTGTATGCAAAACATATAAAGAATTCTTATAACTCAATACTAAAAAGACAGTCAACTAAATAAAAATGGGCTAAAACACCTGAAAAGACACTTCACAAGGAAAGATATAAGAATGGCAGTTAGCACATGAAAAGGTGTTCAAAATTATTAGTCAGCAGGGAAGTGACGGAGAAACCATGAGATACTAATACACACGTTGGAATGACAAATGAAAAAGAATGACACCACCAAATGCTGGGAAAGACGCGGGATGGCTGGAACCCTTGCACGTTCCTGGTAGAAGTATAAAAGGGGAACCGTTGGTCAGCTTTTTATAAAGTTGGGTATGCGTCTGCCCGCTGATCCAGCAAATCCAGCTCTCAGGAGAAACAAAACATGCCCCTAGAAGGACTTGTGCCAGAATGTTTACAGCAATTATTTTCTGTGGTGGCTAGAGCCAGAGGCAGCCCGGTGCCCATGGATGAGAGCATGGGTATGTGAATTGTGCTGTCATTTTACAATGGAGTACTACTCTACAAGAAAAAGAACAACTTACTAATGCATGCAACAGTATGGAAACAGTAACACATGCTGAGTGAAAGAAGCCAGGCGCAAAAGAGTGCGTACTGTATGGCTACACGTATGTGAAATTCTAGAAGAGGCAAAACAAATCTAGGGATGAGAATCAGAGTATCAAAACAGTGGTTGTCTCTGTGGGAAAGGGACTAACTGAGGGTGGGAACAACTTTCTTGAGTGATAAAATCTACACACATATCACATTGCCACCCTAATTAAAATGAATCAGTTTCTTCACTTGGAACGTGGGCATCAGTATTTTTACAGTCCCTCCCCACTCCCGTACACAGGTGATTCTAGTGCATAGGAAGGGCTGAAAAAGAGCACTCAAGAATCTCTATTTCTGTCACCAAGCAGTATTTGTCTTTAACTTCACAAATGGGAACTGTAAGATACAACCATTTGAAGTAGACTCTTTTACAACTTTAAAATTGATACTACTATTATTTTAACAGAACAAATGCAAAAGATTCCTATTAGTACTGAAAAAGCATCTCTCTCTGGATAAATTTGTATGCTTACTGGTTGGACAAGATATGCCTAACTAGTATGCTTCTAAATTTTTTCCTTGGCTGCCAAGAAGTTCAGAGCCAAATTCCAGTGCTCAGTTTAGTGATTAACATCCTAGCTGCCTGCTGTACCAATCTGGGAGTGGGCATGGGAGGTAGAAGGTGAGCGCATTAAATTATTCTATTGTCCACTGTAAACCACCTCAAATCACTTTGGGAAAATGGTGGTGTATAAATCACATAAAATGATGGCCTTTCTGCAGATATAAATACATTGTACTCTTCTTATCAAAAAGGTTAGATTAGGAAAGACTTGCTATTGGCTGAGTTAGTCTACTAAAGGCAAGTCATTATCCAACTAAACGATCAAATAATGTAAAAAATAAACTGTATTGACAGAGAAACACTTCACTTACCTATTTGATTAGAAGGGTTAGACTGGAGGAACCAATATAAAAGTATGAAATAGGTCCCTAATGGACGTAGATGGCATAAAAATTTAAGTGTACTTCATTACATTCTTAGGGTAAAGGAAGAAATCAGATCTGTATGCAAATGTGCTCGCTGCCATGCTGTCTCTAGGATTACTGGAGTTGGCTCCTTTGTTTTTATCTGCTGGATAGGACATTTTCTGCCCCTTCTCATGGAACAAAAACTGTGTACAACCTTGGCCCTCAGGAGAAAATGAAACGGCTTTATTCCCAAGGGCATATGCTACTGTAGCACCTGTAGCACAAGCCTTTTGTTAACATAGAACAAAACACTCACCTGAACTGTGTCCTTGTTACGCAATCCAATCGGCTTCTCGTCGTTTTGCCCTTCCCTCCGAGTTGCACAGGTCTCCGCGCTTCCCTCGCTGTGCACACTTTTCTCTGTGAACCTATTTTGCATCTGATTGACTTGCTTTGTTGCGGCCTTTTGCAAATCAACCTGTTGGTATAGAGTAAGCAGTAACATATAATGAAAACTTTTGAGATGTTAAAAAAAATGCATTCATGTCCAGATTCTTGGAAATTTTAAACTTGCCAAGCTTTGGAAAAAAGGAAGAAACTGAGAGGAAACCAACAAGTGGACGTTATAGAAAAAATATAGCAGTTGGCAAAATCCTGTGACCCTTTCTCATCAGTAGGACGAGACCAATTAAAATTAGTGTCTCTGTTGTGTACTCTTTAGAAGTTATCTCTACAGATAACTTGCTTATTGAAAACAGCATTTTTACAGAAAACTGTCACATTTTAAAACTGCACATGAATTTATTATTAACCTTTGCTGGGAGTAGATCCAGGCTATCTTTTTAGTTTAAATTCTTATTAATTAGAATCTTAGACTTTTATCCCTGAAGTGAGGCTAATTAATGTGAATGTGTAAGAGGAACTTACGATGTTGCTTCCTTTTTTAATACAGGTAATTTAACCTTTAAGCAGATGAGTAATAGTTCATGTCATCTAATACTGTGTGCGAGTATCAGAGGTTAAGATCGACAACAAGCTTGCTTCTAAGGTTTCTTTTTCACACCGATGACTGACTCTTAATAACCTTGAAGTAGACAGGGAAATAGAAGGGCAGAGCTCTCAATGCAGTCAGAAGACAGAAAGCCAGTGAAGACCCTTATGTGAAGTACCTGTTCAGCAGCGTCGTGTTTACGGCAGCTGCAAGTGCCATCACCTTTTTTCATGGGTTAACTAGGGGGCAGGAGATGGGAACGGTACAGGGGAAATAATGGAGTAGCCAGTGCCAAAACAGAATGAATTTCATTGGCTGGGCAAGCAGAGCCCTAATTTGTAGTCTCTCCATTTTTAGCTTCTATTGCCAAGTGTGTTCACCCCTTCCCTTTAAAATATGCTGCTGTTTGCGGCTAGATTTGAGTTGTCACAACATCATTCTTTATTCACCCCTCCTCCCAGATCCCAGCTTCTCAAAGGACAGCAAAGCTGCAGCCTTTCAGTAACCTGAAAACTGAAATTATTCCCTAATCGCTCAGGGGTTCTTTGTTTCTACGACTCACCGCCACCGCCCCCCCCACAATGACTGGGAAAATTCATGAGTAACCACCTCCTGAGCCACTCTTCCGTCCTGGCAGTAAATGCTCATCATACCACTAGTGTGAAACAGAGTTTCCTAAGACTGGTGGACACAGTTTTATCCTAATAAAACACTGGCTTGCCAATCCCTGTGAAAATGTGTCCTGTGGTGTAAAGGATTAGTTGAGATACTGAGTTTTTGGTGCTGCCTCTATGCCAGGCACGCCAGGCACCTCAGGTTCTGCCCTGGGTGCCCCGCTGTCGGAGATGCCGTCTCCCAGATTCAGTGCTCCGTGGGCACACCCGCTGTCAGCGGGCGGAGGGGCCGGTGGCGCTGCCCCAGGCACCTCTACCTGGTCGACAGAATGGCATCCAGTTTATGCCGCAGTTCAATTTCTAGGGAAAGTTTTAAAATGGTAAGAATGAAGTGGCATGATTAAGTTTAACCTGTAATTGTGAACACAGTAAACATTTTTCTCAAAGTCATAAAAAATACAGAAAACACCTGGCATCCCACAAAATCAAATAAAAGGATACTATCCAAATGTGTGTCATTTTGAGAAAGTGGCTCTTCAAACAAGGTACTTTTTACCTAAATTTCCACTGGTACGGCACACTGTTCTACAAAATCAGGAACACTTCTGGGCCCTTAAAATTTAATATGCCAAAAGTGTGCATATAATGGAGAATTTATATTCAACTTTTCTCACATGAAATAAACATGAAGACAGGTTTACTTTGAAAATTAAAGCTCAAGAAAGAATTCTGTAAACTTTAAGTTCAGGACAAAGATTACTACTACCCATAATAATATATTCATCCTCAGATTTGCTATGGGAACCTCCAATTTAGGGTGAATGTAGGAACAGACTTTCACTGTCTGAAACATGGGTTAGCTCAGGCCTGTTAACTCGGGCCGCCTCCACTGCAGGGTAAAGCAGTTAGGAAGGGCGGGTACCTCATTGTGTCCAGGTATCTGTGCTGTTAACAGAGGGATTCAGGTATCACCTTAAGGAAGGTGATACTGATAAACTGATAAAAGGATCTGCTACTGGCTCTTGAAGAAACTGCTTATTCCAGGGTTGAATCGGGACTTCAATAATGCTGGTTTTTCAGTTCGTCTTTAGCATTCTCATCTGGGAATTCTAGAGCTATAGCTCACCTCAGTAAGCACTCTATTGAAATATGGTTTCCTTCAGTGAATTTTGGACATTAAATCCCAGTGGATGGCATAAATAGACTGTGGTAGCCCTGATGACAGATTCTCCTAATTTGTCAGTGCTACCTCAGGAGCCGTCAGACCTACTGGAGAGTGATTTCAGCTACACATACCATCATTTCCATTGAGGCAAATACCCCCAAAGATTTGCTTTTCAGGAAAAAATATCAGTGTCTCTACTATCTTGACAAAAATGCATTCCCAATTTAACTGCAGTAACAGTATTTGGGGACTTTAGGAAGAAGGCCCAGTTTACAGGGAATAGTGTATGATACCTAGCAAAACCTAGTATTAAAAAATACCTCATTTTTCTTTTGCAAAAACATGATTTAAGTTTGCCGAGATTCTTGCGGTGATGTGCTATGTTCTAAAGCCTAACGAAAACATATTTTTAAGAATTCTAAATTTAAAATGCACAACCACTTACGTACTGAGGGAAGTAACTGTTTTAAAAATTAAAACATTCTTAACTTTCCTTTGAACGACAGAAACATTTTATTTATCAAACTGTATACATTTTCTGGCCCATTGGCTTCCTTTTAAGCATCTTTGTCTAAAAAGTACAAGTCCAAAGTTTATTCACTAGTCTGTTAAATAACTAGAGTGATTCATGTGCAGGGTAGTAAGAAATGTTTGGAAGGGGATTCTGTACGAAAAAGAGAGAAATTTGGGGCCAGGTGATTAATATTCATTTGGACTTAAAACTGAATTTGTTATGGAAAAGATCAATTGTAGAAACTATGTTACACTCTGTCACGCAAAAGGACAGAATTTAGGACGGTTTATATGGTGATACTTAGCTTTTGAACATTTTTAAGTTTGGTTTTTCAGCATCACAAAATCTCTAAACTTTAAAAATAAAGATACTAAAGTTTAGCCACATATAGTGAACCTATATTTTATACTATAATTATTAAATATATTTGTGTACTTAAAACATTAGAGAAAGAAAGTCAATACCCAATAAATATTGATAAGCTGTGAAATATATCCCCAACCAGCATACTTTCTATGTACTGAGGCTGATCATATTGTTAACAGAAATTAACTAAGGTCTTAAGAATGTGTATCATTCTTAGTGTTTTCTTTTTACTGATAATTGAAATGCTCTAATCAAAAGAATGAAATATTTTTGATTGAGGCTCACTGCAAAACCTGTTTTATGTTCTATTCTCTGCATATATAATAGTTTCACAACATCCTTTGAATTTGATGAAACTGAAAATTCTGATGAATAATTACAATTTTATATCACAGGATACAGCTATTGGTTTTTAAAATGGCTTCTTTTATATTTCAATTAAGTTTATGAAACTGAAAAACTACAAAAAGGGAAAAAACCTACCTAAATTAGTGTAGATTAAATGATGACCATTATTGCAAGGGAAATACTATGTCAAGGAAATGGCTTTGTTTTGTTGCGAAAGTGATAAAAACACAAAAGTCAATAAAACTGTTAAAATAAGTCTCAGTAATTACCAAGATCAAAATCCAGCGGCTTTTTATTAAACATGAACTTTTGTTCTGCCGGCTGCAATGGTAAATAGTGCTGACAATTGGTTTGTGAGGCACTCGCTACAGTAAAATGTAATTGTATCATGAGAGAAAGGTGACAATCAGGAGATCATGAAAAAATTACATATTCTCACTGGTAGTTAATTAGCCATGCAAAACCTCCTCAAACAGATATTCTCTTCTATTAGGAATGATTACTATGCAGGCCTACAGATGTCAATACCACAGTCATTCAAATACTTCTTTCCCTACTAATTGAAGGTTGTAAAGCTCTGGTGTCAAGGTTTTGCTTCCAAAGAGCTAATTTATGACTAGAAGGATATTTTATGTCTTCAGTTGCAGCAGCTACAAAATTCAGCAAATCAGAACCATCTGTGCACTGATACTTGACTCACCATTCATCTAGCAGCCAATCAGTCACATTAGTTTGCATCCTGCATTCTTGGCTCATGAACACTTGCGATGATCCAAAGTTCACAAGAAATATTAAAAATGAATGGCATCCTGACCCTACCTTATTAGACACGCGTGAGGGGAGAAAAGCTGTCCCACCTTTTTTTTTTCTTTTTTGCATGTGGATAGCGTCAAGGAAGAAATGGACATTTAGTCACCTGTCCAGTAATGCTTCCGACGGCAGTCACAGGCTTCCCCCACCGTTTTAAAAAATGTTTTGTGCTAATTCTTTTGTATTGTTTCAAGTTTAATTCTTTTTTTAAGTTCCAACTCTTTTTTTTTTTTTTAAGTTGATGTAAGGGTGTCGGGTGGAAGACAGCAAAGTAAAGGAGATGTAACTTTTTAAAAATAACTCTTTTTAAAAAGAACTGTTTGTATATTGAAATATCAGCACATACTAATAATCTGCTTAAATCTAAGATTTTTATTACCACCAAATTATGGCCAAATTGGCATGTGAAAAAAGAGGGGAAAAAATCTAAAGAAAAGCAGCAAATAAAGATTTTCGTGAATAAAGTCAGATTAGCCCTAACCTAGTCCTCTCTCTGACCTCTCTCTGACGTCAGCGATGGATTCATTTCTTAACAGCACACAAGAGAACACGGAACCTACTACTTTTCTGTAAGAAATAATATGTCAAAATCAAAAGAACTTTCAACAAAATTTCTTGGAGCTGAGTTAGGGGGAAAGGAATTAAATATAATAAGCAAGAAACCGGGATGTCAAACTCATTTGAAACCTAAAACAGCCTCATTCGGAAGAACGCTGCACAGAAGGCAAGCCTAAGGCCCCAGGGACGGCGTTACTTACTTTGCGATCGTTTGGAGTATGCGCACTTAAACTCTGTCCTTTAGCGGAAAATTCCAGTGGTCCTAAAGGTATTCCACCTGGGTTCAGAATTTTCTTGAGCATTTGATAGTTTGGCTTTTCATCATAGGCTAAATTATGAGCACATACCAAATATTGGGCTATTTCACCTGTGAAGTATTAAATTTTTTTACTTGACATTCATAATTGGCAAGGGATGTCAAAACCCCAGGATCCCCACCATCTATTTTTCTTACACACACACATCCTGAAGAAACTAAGAATGAACAATTCAATGAAAAGCACTTTTTAAATGATATCCAAAAATGACTGCAATATACAGTGACCTACAGATTTGACAAGATGAGAGAAACTGGTAATGTTCTTACACATCTTTGTTGACATTTATAATTCACAAATCTTATCAAAGGAAGCAAATTTTTAAAATTATAGTTAGAGATTTTGATTTATGGGGTGGAACTACTAATAATAGCTACCTGAATAATACAATAGATCAAACTTTTTTTTTATGTTGAAGTTTAAAAAATTCAGTTAAAAACAACTTTTATTATAAACCTCCTTACTTCAAAGGAAAAAACTCATTCCAAATTCTAATTAAGGTTTTGTTTCTGAGATTGTAACAGTTCATTTAGAAATGGCCTTGAACTGTACGTGTTCAGCCATGACGGACTGTGTTCGCCAAGCCTCCCTCATGTCCTCGACACGCGGCCAGCCCAGTGCGTTCATGGCGTGGTCCTCCTGACTCACTGCAGAGGAATGAGAAGTTGCACCTTTTATTTTGTCTCTACTGTAATCTCCTGCCTAGGACTATAAAGTGAGTCTCTCCCCCACCAAAAAAAATGTACCCTGAAATTAAAAACATAGCAGCCTTAAAACAAATGTAGTTTCTGCATTTTTGTTTCATGAAGGTTCAATCTAAAATCCAGATAAGAGCGATAATACCATACGCTGTTTATAAAAGCCGGCACGCCTTCATTTCTTTATGGTGACGTTTAGATACTCCACAAACTAGTCTTTACAAGACTCTTCCCTTCAAAAGAACTTACTGCTGACCCAGACACAAGTACTTCTTCCTTTATCCTGTTGGCAGGAGTGACTTCCCAACCTTTCCCTTCCCTTCCAGGCCTACCTCCATTCAAATGGGGAAACGCAGAGAAACTGGGTTTCACTGCCCAGGGGAAACATTCCAAAAGGAAGAGTCATCATCAGTGTTTCCTCTGGGAAAGTCAGAGAGTGACCACTACACACCATATTGTCCACGGCTATTTTTCTAGGAACATAAGGCTAATGTGACTAAAATGAGAACTCTTGGCTCCAAGGTTTTTTGGAGTGTTTGTTTGTTTTGGATACCGTGGCAGTTATACAACCTTCTTTTTCTTCTCTAATATATAAGATATATAAAATCTGTTATCTAGCATTCGCTCAACCCGATTTCTATTAACTAACAAGTGCTGTGGTTCTGTCATATTTATAACTCATGTTTTCAGGAGCCCTTTGGGGCATCCAATTCCTGAAGGGATGATTGAGAAAAAAAAATTAAATTACAGTCACTGCTATTTTAATATAAATATTCTGTTGTTCTTTGGGCCTTTCAAGATTGGTAATCCAAGTTTGGTTTATATATTGCAATTCAATTAACCAAAATATCCCAAATGGAGAGCAGAGCTGAACATGTTGGGGACACTCTGTACCAGGCGCTGCTGGAAAACGGTGGAAGACCGCGGCACCCACCGACTGAGAGCAGCTACCCTGCGAGGCCTTCCCGGGCCTGGGGCTTGAAAAAACAAGGGCCCAGTGAGGAAGGAGAGGGAGAAAAAGGAAAGAGCCACTCATGTTACAAATGTATTATTATCAACTTAAAGCTAGGCTATTGGGATGTAGTATGGGGTCAATGTTAGCCTTTCAAGATGGGCTTCTTATTTTAAGTACATTTTTTAATTTGCTAGCACATTTCCAAAGCTATAAAACAAAATACTTTGACTACTACACAATTATGATATTCTTAAATTATCTGTTTTTTAAATTAGTGAAATATTAACTATCATTTCAAGAGGTAGAAACTTTTAAAACTACTAATATTACACTGAGTTGGGCCTGCACACTGCCAACTTCCTGGCTGTTTTATAAAATGTCTTAGTAATTAACCTTTTGTAAATCAGCTGAATTTTCCTGCTTATAATACCCATTCTCCTAAGCATAACTGACTAACTTAAGAGACCTTCAGTTACTATTAGAGGTTCGATGTTTTGTGCTTTAGAAATAGAAGTCTGCATTTTATAAAATACTACAGATTCAAATGGCTTGTGCTGAACAAGAGGAACCTGGCACTCCTCCCACGATTTCCTGTATCGTTCCCCTCTTCTCTTACCCTAGCTCTAGTGAGAGAAGTGTCACAGAATGCACACCAGCCCCCAGGCATTTATCTTGTATGACCCAGGACATCTGGGCATGCTTTTCTAACCCGAAACTGAACAGTTACCTTTTGTGTAAGAGGAACAGGAAAGGGAACGGAGTTACATAATTTAAAAAAAATTCTGACATCTCCCTAGCTCTCTTTTTTTGCTGTCTTGTTGAGTAAAACACAAACTATATGGCTCGGTAAAAATGCCAATAAGAATATTAGTCAAAAAGGAATATTGGCCTTTGGACCAAGTTCCTCAGAGCAGTTACAAAAAATGCAGTGCTTCCATCTTTCCACCCATCCCCCGAAATGAGAACACGCTGCCGTCCACCCTGCTCCGTCAGAAGAAAAGGGACAGCAGGACGTGGGGAGGCAGACTTCGGGTCCTGGGGAACAGAGGAGGGAAAGCAGGTCTGGTTTGTTCTTGTTTCCTACGAAAATGAAAAGTGTGGTTTCTTGTCAGAGAAGGGCTATAAATACAAGTTTAAGATGATTTAACTCTTTTAAACTCTCAGATGGGAACTGACACTATCTGACCGTAGCTAGAGGGTCAGTGTTCCTATTCACTTTCATAAGTCAGCTAAACGCTGACTTTGAGATTGGCCAATATAAATGGAGAACAAGATTCGCTCTGCGTGTCGGTCTGAGGAAAAGCAAGTGCCACACCCAAAGGGGCTCTTTTCCATAAGACGACGTCACCCGGTTGTTAAACTGGTGCTCACCGTGCCCAGCACACACTGAACACAACAGGCACTTCAGTAATTCTCAGTCGACTTATTATTCTTACTAATAACACCGTCAATTAAAGAATTCCAAAAATGGTCTACACTAACTCGAAAGGGAAAACCATTCAATGAAGCACAACTCCAAATCCCAACGTCACAGGCCTCTGCCAATCCACAACGCGGGTGCTGTGACCCGGGGCTCAATAGCATTAAGTGTTTAATGATTTGCTTTTTTTTTTTAATTACTGATTGAAAGTGGTCTTTTCTTAGATCAACGTTATCTTCTTTTAACAATGTATGGAGGAACAAAGATAGAAAGTCAACTCTAGAAATACCAGATAAAACTGATTACTGAACCTGGGCATGATTCCCATAATTTTATCTAAAGAAAAAAACCCAGTGGGCAGAGCCCAGAAAGCTGTCTGAGTATTTTTGTGCAGCATTGTGTTCTCACATCAAAAAGGATCTAACCAGTCTCTGCTCTCGCAACCTATGTGTAACCCTGAAGAGTTTCCTCCCATGCCTGTGGAACGGGAGGGGGTGGATTAAACGGCTACAAAACAAGACTGACAAATGTGGTGACCTGAGAAGCACATCGGAGAAGGTAGAAGTTATCATCAGACTTACGGCAACTGCTTCCGGAAGGAGCCCATTTAAGCACTGACTCGGGGAGCTCATCCAACAGACTAAAAGAAAACAGAGTAACGCACGATGACTTCGCTTGCGATCCAGTGACCCACTGTTCTGATTAGAAAGCAAAACTCAAATGCTGTGTTGGTGAATCTCCAATACCTTGACTTTCAGTACTTTTTTCACCCACCGGTAATGGTAATATGGACAGTAGGGGCGGGGAAGATCCCCCAATTCTCAGTGACTAACTTTACATCACTGAAATTAAATAATAAATGCTTCAATTCAAAGTTTACATGTGAAAAATGTAGACTGTAGAAGTAGCAATATCTATCATAATTTTCTCGTAAAAACATGAACAAATACATAGAAAAACTGTGCCTGGATTTTAAGAATATTTGTCCCCAAGTACCTACGATTGGGCAGTGTTTTATGCTGTCCTATGATTAAACAGGTTAACAAGAAATATCCAAAAGACAAAACAAAAAAGCCCCATTATTCTACCAATTTTCAGTGTTTTAAATGGAAAAAGCACAACTCTTAAACTGCTTCAGCCACAAACACATAAACAGTCAACTAAAATTACTGACGTGAATGTCTGATTGATGAACTCAGGCGCAGGCAGCACTGCAGCAATGACTGCCCTGATCTAGTATCGCCCCACGTCAGGAAAGCAAAGGGCACGAGGGAGATGCGGTGTCAGGGCTGAATATGCCAGCATGCCCTGCTGGGAAATTCAGTGTTGTGCCTTCTCAGCAAGTTGAATAAATTATAATTATGTATTATACACGATAAGTTTGAAAATGCCTACGGTTTACCTTCATTGTACATTTCATAATATATTAGCTTTACTGATCTACAGGTTTTCACTAGTAATCAAATCAAAATGAAGATATTAACATATGTAAGGATCCCCAAAATGTAAAGGGAGATTGTATTTATTAGCACTACATTTTATTTTATATGATCCCCTATTATTATATTTGAATATACACATAAGCATAGTAAAGATATCAACAATGAATGTATCTATATATGCATATTGATAAAAAATGTAAAATCATATTAGTAAATCTTAATAAGAGAAAAACAGCCTGGCTGGTGTAGCTCAGTGGATTGAGCGCGGGCTGGGAACCAAGTGGTCCCGGTTCGATTCCCAGTTGGGGCACATGCCTGGGTTGCAGGTCGGGTCCCCAGTGAGGGCCATGTGAGAGGCAACCACACATTGCTGTTTCTTTCCCTCTCTTTCTCCTTCCCCTCTCTCTAAAAAAAAAATAAATAAAATCTAAAAAAAAAAAAGAGAAAACACACATATAATCATTAGAATTAAAATGCTAATCTTTGAAATAAAGTACACTATTCAAATTCAGTAAACTGAGGTGGAAAATTGGATACTGAGACTATTCATACATGCCCATTACTGTGCTTTGACTTGACCCATATACTGAAAAATGTCAGTTCCATGGGGGTTAATATGGACACATCGATCACTGCAGTAAATACCTGATTAGATGGTTCTAATATTGACTTACATAAATGTGTTCATTTTGGGTGAGGGACTGGGATGATCTACATTCCAAGTGGAGAAATATTTCATATAATATTCAGTATGTCAGTATTTACAAATGTAATCTGTATTATTCTGCATCTGCAGGCTAGCTTTTCTCTACTGAGAACCAGTGCCACACTGAATTTGAAGGTTGGTTTCTCTGAATTGGCTGCCCCTTTTGTAAACTTCTGTCGTAACATGCCCTACTTAAAACGTAGCTGCCTTTTCCAGTTGTGATATTACATCTGTGGATGACTACTGTTGAGCATATATTGCTATATAATAAAAAAATGGCTATTGTGTGCTACCTGCAATTGACTTTTTCTTAGGCCTGATCAGTGAGAAAATAGTAAAATAGTAACACGCTCTGTTCTCGGTCTGACCTAATTTTCATGCTAACACATTCTTAGCTGAGAAAAATTGAATGTGAAATATTAAAAATGTTTATATGGCTCGCAAGATTATCTTTCCTATAAACACCTCATATAAAATTTTTGTTTGTTTCTCCTTTCAGAAACAAAATATACTCCCTTCAAGACACAGGATTAAGAAAGAGCCATGTTACTATCACTCAAAAAATATAGGCCGTGTGTGTCCCATTCCACATTGTTGCTTTGCACAGTTAGTATCAGTCACACCGAGCTCAGACTACCTACATATACTTACACAATGCTAATTTGAAAATACTCTTCCTTGAAAATACCACCACCTAGAATCTAAGCTTTGGAAAACACCATGCAAAGGAACAACTATTTCACTTTATAGTTTCTATTACAACTCACATACATGTGATTTCATAGTTGTTATCTTAATGGATTTTATGTCTGTAAGCTGTTCAATTTTGTAAATACTATTTTTCAAATTTAAGAAAGGTGCTTCGATTATCACGTTGGGTACACAGTACCTTCCCTGGGATACCAACCCCCTGTAATGGGTCCCCTCAGACCCGCTGCCGCGCATGAAGGAACACTGAAACTCTTTACTTTGTTTTAGCAGCCTGCACGGCCGCAGGGTCCCGCAGCCACCTTTCCCAGGGCAGGCTCCCGCACAGCCACCGCAGGAGGCAGTAGCCGAGGATTTCAAGGTCACTCCGTCTGGAAAGGGCTGTAGGAGTAAGCATTACAAGAGAAAGATGAGGGATAAGCAAGTTTTGAAAAATAGAGAAATCACTGATTTCACTCTATTGATGAAATATGAAAAAGCCAAATGGGCAACGTGTTTTGTTTGTTCAGCTGGAGTAAAACTTAGGCGCGAGGCGTTTGGCTCCAGCCCACAGACAGGCAGTGACTTGTTGCTGTTGAAAGTAAGGGTCAGTTTCCTCACCTCCTCCAACTTCATCCTTCCTTAGTCTAGCCTGTCACATGAACTTGATCTCCATGGCCTCTGACATGATCCAGACAACCCATAACCTGGCACCAACACTTTCTCAAAGAGCCAAGCAGTAAAACAAAGAAATAAATGTCTGCAGCTAAATTGCTAACATATGTTCCAGGAAGCCCACAGGGTCCGCATTGGTCATGCAGAGACCCGTGAGTGCAGACTAAACACTGATGGCCTTTTCTGCTCCACTCACACCGGCAGCATCTGAAGTTGGAAGAATATGACAAAACTGCCATCTAGTGTGCAGGATTAAAACGCAGGTCTCTCTCAAGATATTTTTTTTTAATTAATGAAAGTACAGGATAAAATATGCCTACTGTTTTGGGTACATGGTTCTAAAATTTTACAAACACGATTTTTACATATAAAAAGCACTGAACTAAGATTCTGATCAAATGTCCTGAACAGGAACTGTAAGGATGACGCACTGGTGTGCCTGGGAGTGTGGGCGGAGGGGGTGGGAAGTCGATTTTAAAGCCAAAGAGAGGCTTTCAGCATTTATAAGATGGCTTTTCATATAAAATGCAGTGAAATAACATTTTCAGGCCACTGTAAATATCCTTTAGATCAAACTACTAAATGCTATAGACTCACTCCATCATAATTTTATTTTATTTTTTTAAAGGACCTATTCCAAAAGATGGGCAATGAAATCTAAGGAACATGTCAAATATAACAAATATTACTGAAGTAATAGTTAAAGCAGGAACAAAATCCCACAAAATAAACTCACTTTTATCACCATTCCAAATTGCTGTAAGACAATAGGCTGGTATTCACATTTCTACCGTCACTTGAATGCTCATCTGTGCGGGGATGGACCATCTCCTAAGTGTCATCTGTGGCTCTCACATATGCTGTGAGCAGGGACCCTACTTTGTTATCTTTCATTAAACAAAGTCCAAAGAACCGCTCAGTAAACTTAGTTTTTATTCTAAAAAGTTACCTAAGAACAATGCTCCTAGCACGTCACAACTACTTTGGTTACCATACCTAAGTTGTTACAAAAGCAGAAGACAAGATTAGCCCTTACACGTACTCCATCTTAGCTGCTATTAGAGCACTGGATTATTAAAGGCCCTTCAGTCTGGCAGAATGCTAGGATCCCAGGGGGGCCGTTTACTTTCCGCACCGGCTTCGACCATGTCCTAATGCAAGTGCTGGCTCTCGTCTGAAAATAAAAACACGGTCGCTAGCACACTGTTTGGTAGTGATTTCTTCAGTAATAAATCTCCCATTAATAATGGAATGGTTCCGTGTGTACAGATGTGCTCGCAAGTCCCTTTTCCACTATGGCAATTCCTGATTAGCACCACTTAAAAAAATTCACATCCTCTAATTTTCAAAAAATTCTATTCTGGCACCTGTTTGGACGACACAGGCTTCACACAAGAGGCTCTCTGAGGAAAAACAATCAAGAATTAAAATGGAGCGAATCTTCCTAGTCACTTCCCCCCACCCTCCAACTGAGGGATTAATTGATAGGAAGCTGCAGTAAGGACAAGTCATTTAGATTTCTGAAGCCAATCTTTCGTAAACTGGTCTTCATTTGAAACAGCCCTTTGAGAGTTAACTTTCCTTCACTATTATGGTTTGGTCTTACCTAATTAAAATACATTATTGCATTTTCAACTTTTTACTTATTTTCTTTTACTGTGTATCTGCTTTAATAACTATGGTTAGGCAAGAGTTTTACCACTGTTTCCATTTAGTTCAATAGAAATACATGTAATGTTTTAAAACCTCCTATAGTTACTCTTCCCCACCACTAAAGGGTAAGATAGGTTTACTAAAAGTGTTTCTAAATACATGTGCTGCCTGCAATTCCCTCCTAGAAAAACAAATTACAAGGTTCGATGTGTTTTACTTGAAGTCAAAGTCATAACTAAGATTCTACCAAGTTATGTCTTCTTTCCATCTACTGTACACAGAAAAGTGACTTTAATACCTGTTATTTAATTAAAAATACTCTAGATAATATGTAAATAACACAATGAACTGATCCTATATATCTTTAATTGACTTTAAAATACATCAAAATATAAATGACATTACAAAACAATAATTATTGAATCTAGGAAATGAATATTTTGATATTTACTACATTATCCTACGTATTTCCTTTGTATTTCAAAAGAAATAAAATGCTGAAAGTAAAAACAAGAACTGATTATAGTTGAGAATTATTAATGTCTAAGTATAAAAATATTTTTTAAATTTGAAAGCTGAAATATATCATGGATTCTTTTGTTTCTGTATAATTTGTATGCCTTTTTTCATTTATTTATTTTTTATTTTATTGTCTTTTTTCCCATCACCACTGATCCCCCATACCCTACCCCACCTCTGCCTGTCCCCTTCCCCCAGTCACCACACTGGAACACAGAGGGTTCTTCAGTGACATTTGATAGTTAATATAATCATTAATGGTATGTTTTTTTGTAGACTTCCTTAAAAAAAATCAAACTATTACTTATAGTGCTATTGGAATGTAGCAAAAATTCAGTTATTAATATTTTTCTTCTACACTCTCGTTAGTTTCCAAATATAATTTAGCATCTAACTTTTATTTAGCTTATTAATATGGAGCAAAGTAAATGACTCTTTTCATGGAAAGCCTGTGTTGTTCTCCACTGCTCAACATTTCTAAATTATAAGGGGTTGCTAAGACTAACAATGATTAAAAAAAGGCACCGGTGGGGACTTGAGTTCTATTTCACTAGCAAGCAGATTACAGAAACAATTGACACTAAAATACATCATTAAAATAAAAGCAACTGATGTGATTTATGGAGCTGCTGCTGTGCCAGACACTCTAACTACTTTGATATTATCTCATTTAATCATCCTAACAATAGAAGGTAAGGATTATTAACCCTGTTGACAAATAAGAAAACAGAGGCTCAGAGAGGTTAAATAACTTGCTCAGGATCACAAAGCAAAAACTGACAGAGCTCTGCATTGAAATCCGTCTTTCAAATCCAAATCCCACACTCAATCTAATTACTTTGCCTCCATCATTACTTTTAACACCATTCAAACAACATTACATATATTATTCCTATAGTTAGCGAATTATTTGAAGTAGGCATTTTAATTTAAAATACCAAAAGATATACTGACTCAAAGAGAGTTATTTTGGTAAGGAATAAACAAGCAGCCGATCCTGAGGCCCAAGCTGTAGCACTAACAACATTTTTTATGCAACTATCTTTTCAAGATACTATTTCTTTCAAACTATGTCATTCTGATGAAGAAGGGTGTCTAGTTAAAACATTAATTAACAAAGCTTTAAATAGTCCTCCCGAGCTGGTAAAAGAACTGCAGAGGAGCTACCTTAGAGAACTGGTCCTTATTCTAAAAACAAACCGGCGTGAAATCATTTGGGCCCCATTCATCAAATGGAATGAAAGAGATTGGGAGAAAAAGAAAAGTGCACGTGCTAATCCCAAAATGGGCCTGATTATTTGCCCAAAGTGTTTTCTTTTTAGTATTATTTGTTATACAGAGTAACATTATGAAGTGTGAACAAAAATGAGTTCAGTAGGAAATAATAACGTGAACTTGAAAAATTTGCCTCCAGCAGACAGGGTTTAAATGTCCCAAATACTAGCTTATAGGCTCAGAAATGACAATAAGAAAGCAGAGCATATCTGAGTAAGACGCCCACCTGAACAAGTGAAGGGGACTCTATGCAAAACAAATTTCAACTTTAGTTTTATTTTCTAACTAGTAACCTATGTTAGTCAGTATTTTGTAAATTCAGATATGTAAAATGCTGGAAAATGTTACAGTGGCAACAGATTTTTGCAAATTCAAAAAGGTTATTAGAAAAAGAGAATACAGTGCGTGACATTGCAAATAAAATATTAAACCCAGGTCTCCCTTATTTGTTCTGTACCTTTTAAATTCTAAGCCTTAATTTTTCTGGGTTTTTTTTTTTTTTTTTTTTTGAAACACTATAGTGAAGGCTTTGGAAAAGTTCATTCAATAGAGCAAAAGGTAAAGGTATCTTACATTTGGCCAATGTGTATTCTTAACCCAACCAAACAGTTCCACCTGTGTCATAACTTTAAAAGTCATGTCTAAATGTCAAAATGGGCCCTGGTTGGTGCGGCTCAGTGGACTGAGCTCGGACTGCAAACCAAAGGGTCACTGATTCGATCCCCAGTCAGGACACATGCCTGGGCTGCAGGCCAGGTCTTCAGTTGGGGAGTGTGTGAGAGGCAACCACACATTGCTGTTTCTATCCCTTTCTTTCTCCCTCCCTTCCCTCTCTCTAAAAATAAATAAAATCTTTAATAAAAAAAATAAAATCACCCTTAAAAAAATAAATGTCAAAATTGGGTCATGTCATGGAGAAGAAATAGTATCTTCATTATTGTTTAGAAACACATCAACCAAAGACTATTTACAGCAGTCAAATTTACCTAAAAATAGAAACCAACGGTATTTTTTTCGGATTACTAACAGATCCAACAGAGCATATCAATAGCTTGATGGTTTTCCTTGACATCTTATAATTGAAAATGGGCTCCTTTTTTGAATCATTGTTTAAGAAGATAAATTCTGTGTAAACCATGTCACTTCCCCAAGTTTGGTAACATGAAAATACATTCTCAGTTTATCTCACATGTATTTTGTAAGTTGGAGTGCTAAATCAGAGTGAAATGAAACCATGCAAGAAATAACACAAGACTTGGATTTCATATGCGATAGCAACTGGCAAGAATAAAAAAGTATGTAATATATCTTTCCTTGATACTGAATATATTATATAAACAGATATTTAAAATGCAATTTAGACATCATATTTTATGGTCATCAATGATGTCAAATTAAAACAGGTATTATACACTCAATGCACAGGTCTGAAGTATTTAAAAAAGCTCAATATGTTAAATGCAGTATATCTCTAGAGAAATTAGGTATTGACTGCATGCCTCAGTGAGTAGAAAAATCTACAAAAATCCATACCACACATTGATCCAAATATTGCTTTTTTAACATTACTAAGAATGTAACAAATTTTAAAATAGTATATTTGACACAGATATAATTCTCTTTAATTATTAGGCAATGAGCCCAAAATATGTCAATGTTTATACATGTTAGTTTTTATGAAGAATAAGAAATTAATAATAGAAGAGATAAGCCTGACATACATTACCCTAATTTTACACTAAATGAAGCACTTCAGCCACTGAGAAAACACCTTTGGGTCATACAAGAAAATTAAGTTTGAAAGAGTAACTGCAATTTAAAAAAAACATACAGATATATACGTGCATGATAGTTCCAGAAATATTTACCCATTCATCTGCCAATCTCATCATCCATCTCTCTGTATCTTTTTGGTTTGCAACAATACAAGTAACCCTGCTTTTACATAAATGAACGAGAAAATGCTTAGGTGAAACTGCTGATTGGCACCTTATACCATCTCCATCATAAAAAACCAACTAACCCACAGAAAAATGAGAGTTAGCTTTGGTTTGTGAGTAACCACGGCAGACAGGACAGAGAACAGGCAGTCTGATCAGGTTGTCTCTGTGAAACGGCTAATTCATGAACCGGTCTCACACTGCAGCCTGTATGCTTCCCTGGGCCTGACGAGACACACGCATTCCTGACTCAGACCAAACGCCTCGGCAACGCGAGGGTCCATTTCCGAGTGATAACTTGTTTTGTTCTGTATGTATTCCTTTGCATTACCTTTCTAAGTGTTTTTTTAATCTCTTAATTGGACTGGTATAGAAAAGATTTTTCTAAGATTAAACTACCTAGTGACTGGACTGAAAGTAAACATAAATATTTATATATCTGACCTTCTGCATTAACCTACAGGATTTGTGGCCCTATTTATTCTGGTTCCTAGATATAGCTAAATAATTATTTCATTTCTAATAAAAATCTAAAGTGGAATATTTTATTTTAGAAAATTAAATGCAAAATATTAGGAATGAGTTCAAACATCTGAGGATATAAAACCCTTTACTTTATATACCAGACTAAAACTGCATATTAAAACTTGAGAGAGTGTGTGTGTGTGTGTGTGTGTGTACATGCAGCTATGTGTGCACATATGTATATATCTATATATAGATACAGACACACCTGTAAGTTTAGTACATATTCTATTTTAAATACATTAAAGAAATCTTTATAGGAATCCTATGAAACTTATAAAAATGAATATTTGCTCCAGTGTACAACTTTCCAACAAATACCAAAAACTTGTAAGACAGGCTCTTCCCTGAACGCATCTCTCCCAGGATGCAGTATCTTCCTACTATCATTTTCAGTTCAATATTCTCCTCCAAAGAGGTAGCACGGTGAAATATATACTACTCATTACATGCATTATTACTTAGGGGGGAAGCAACTTAAATGGACTACAGAATAAAAATTTGTGCAAATCTTTTATGAAGATAGCACAATAAACACTGCCCTAAACTATGGAACAACTGCAGAAGACTTTCAGAATTACCACAGTTCAATCACTGACCAGACCAACATGTAATAACTCTTCTTCCCACTCAACAGTCACACTGGTTTCTTAGCTGTTTTAAGAGTGAAAACCACAGTGTATCAGGATTAGGCCTACCAGCTGAAATAAGTGGCCCAACTTGAAGTTAACATAACCGGACAAGTGCTTAAAAATCTGTAATTTCCAGTTACATCACTATCAAAAAAGTACTCCCAGGTTTCTGAAAATTCTTTTATACTAATAAATCTGGCAGAAGTGGAGAACAAAATTCACTGACAGTAAAAGAACTTTAAATTGAACAATAACCCAGTATCAATGGGCATTTGATTCCTACATTTCTAATTTAATTAAAGCCATGTCCCGTTTATATCTTTAAATGCTCATTGATTCATCAACAATCTACATGGTGAAAAAACACACACTCTTAATTTGAGTGATCATTACTTTTCTAACCAAACTATCCTTGGAAAGTAATACAGCAATTTCTTTTACTCTAATCTAAAGTACAAAAGCTAATTTTCATTTTAAAAATTTAACCCACGATTCTTCCTGGAAGGAAGAAAGAATACAACTGACACACCTGTACTTGTCTCACTTTTTCACTGGCCTCCCTTAGACTAGGGTGGGTTCTAATTGCTCTGGAAAATTATTGAGACCCTCTACATTACATGGCCAATGGTCCTTTTAATAGGAAAAGCAATAATAATACCATCGTTTGCACCAAGTAAAACTTGTTACAAAGTCTCTGTTTAGGGTAACAGTTCAACAGTCATTAACAAGTACAATTGTCTAACTGCCTTTTAGTGAGAATGTGGTTCTTTCAAAGCTGTTTAAAATTATTTGTATGGTTTAGCATCTTTGAAAATACTTTTATAAACAAAGTTTAAAAAATATAATTTTGAAAGCCAAAGTTTTTCAATAATCACCCTTTTTTTACTCGCATAACATTAGAATTGACTTTTTGTCTTGCTGACAGAGCAACTAAGAAAGTACAGTTGCATTGACCATATTGATTGGGAACAAAGCAACCATCAGTGGGACTCCGTACCATATATTTTCAATATTGACCTCCCACTTCCTTTTCCATGGCTTTCTGGGTCGGCTATTGGATTTGGACTGCAGTGTAATAAACAGCTAAGGTTTAATTAATGGTAAATGAATACAAGACATAGGTTATGGCTTTAACTAATTAGGGAATTGTTGAATTAAGTCTGCCTTGGAATGCAAGGCAGTACAATCAATATCCAATAAAAGGACTATGTATGTAATTTACCTGCAAATGTGTTTCCAATACCATCAAAGTGAGTTTAAATAAGTAAGATATATGAAAAGAGACTAGGAGAGATTTCCACAAGTTAACACTTTATAGTTTCAGAAAAGATTTTCTTCGTGTTGAGAGGTGGCATCTCCCGAACCTCTGACAGGGCACAACAAAAAACAGCAGCGACCCCACGTGCGCGCCGTCGCCAGACCTGTGATACTCACTGCAGCAGAAAAATCCAGGTGCTCACCTCCAAGTCGACCCTACACAAACTAGTAATCTCCTGCCCAAAATGAGCATCAAGCTTTGCTTTCTTGACACCCTTTTTGCTTTTTTGACACCCTTTTTGCTTTTTTTCACTTGCCACACTCTGTACCTCCTCCACGTTAACACAAATATTCATTGGCATACAGGAATTCACTCCTTTTGATAAAAATTTCATTAGTGCTCTTACTCGTAAAAAGAGACTATGCAAAGGTCATTTCATGGAGCCCTATTACTCTTTTAACTATTCTTGTGAAATAAAAATAAGAAAAAGAAAAGAGAAACTTACCTACTCCCTTGTGGGCATCCAAGCTAGTAAACTCCATCGTCCCATTATGGCCTTTCTTAGGATTTTCCTGATACTGTTTGTGGTTCCCATTGGGACAATATCTGTAGGCAAGTCCATAATCTGCAAGATAAACCTGGAAGACATGAACGAATGAATAATGCTTTTGTCCTCTGAAAATATAGCCTTTATAATTAAGTCTTAAGAAAATGTTAGGTTAAGAGCAGCCCTAGATCTTCATTTTATTAAACCAAATGGTGCCTTAGGATAAAATATATACAACTGGGGCCTATAACAACTAACTTCCCAACCTAAAGCCTTACTTCATCACAGGCATATCGTGTTTCTGAGTTGACTTAGATTTTTAGTCTTTTTATTTTCCTCCCAAATTCCCTTCCCTCCAAGTGGGTATCTAGATGTCTATAAACCACATGTCTTTTTATCTATATTCATATAGCCTATTAGTCTCTGCCTTTTCTAGTAACCCCCTCCCAGTAACACAGAATTGTTTCAAGCACAGAGGGGAAGATGAGAGCAAACAATGTAAAAATATAAACCAAATGTTACAGGAGCCCCCGTTAACAGGAAGTATATAAAAATAGTGAAGAGGCCTGGCTGGTGTAGCTCAGTGGATTGAGCGCGGGCTGTGAACCAAAGGATCGCCGGTTCAATTCCCAGTCAGGGCACATGCCTGGGTTGCAAGCCAGGTCCCCAGTGAGGGCCATGTGAGAGGCAACCATACATTGCTCTTTCTCCCTCCCTTCTCCTCTTTCTAAAAATAAATAAATAAAATCTTCAAAAAAAAAAAAAAAAGAGACTGCAAGAGGTAATGACTCTTTAAGAAAACACCAGCACGTTGTCTGCATTTAAGAACGGAGCATCAGTGCAGCCCTTCGGCCTCTCAGACCGGTCCATACCATCACTGGTATCTTCGTAAGTCAATCGGAATTGCGAGCAGGGTTTCCGAACAGAACATAAACTGTTGAAAATCAGAAGGCAATCCAAGTGAATTTCTCTCTCTGATTACTTTGGAGAAGGAGGAGGAAGAAGCAGTGCCACAGACAGAGCATACACTGAATAGGGGGAGCTGCTCTGCCTAGATACTTATTCTGACATGCAGTCCAAGTACAGTAGTTCCCAATTATAAGCTACCCTGCTCCCTCCCAAATGAAGCAGTTTCAACTTTTAAAATGTGTTGTTTCATACATATTTCTTTAAAATTTAGGGATTGAGACATTTCATGATGTAGCTACAAAACAACAGAGCAGTATTGAAAGACAACTTGCATTTTAAAATATCTATTAAAAGAAAATTTAGTATTTAAATGTTAGTTTAAGTTTTTGGTTTTAGGAAAGCCTAAGTAGGAGGTGTTTTGAACTTCAAAATATAAACAGCACAGAGTTTTCTTCATTTGCTGCCGAACACAGCTTGCTAGCATGTCTGCAAACACAGCCTAGCAGCTCTGCCGCTCTTGCCCACAGGTGCCGTTCCTCAGCACGGCCTCAGCAGTAGCTGATCCCTGCGCCCTATGTCAATCTACTTCAGGACCAGATGCATAACTGGTTGCTTGCCTTCACTATTTATGACGCATTTTTACCTTTATCTATTTCAAGAACTAAATTGATAGATTTCACTTTACAAAGTAGATCCCAGAAATGTACATATGGGTAATTTAGCAAACAGAAACATACAGTAAATACACTAAAGAAGTTGGAAGGCAGGGAGGGAGGGAGGGAGGGAGGAAGGAAGGAAGGAAGGAAGGAAAACAGCTATCAGGAAGATTTCCATGTAGTCATTAGCCAAAAAGGTAAGACTGAAACTTCATGGAGTACCTAATACATCTCAGAGGATGCCAAGACCTTTACATTCATTAATCCACACCATCCCCACAAGAATCCTGCACATAGGTACCATCATCTCCAGTTTACTCATGCAAACTGAAGCTTAGTGAGATTCTGTGACTTGCGCAGTAAAATGGAGCCAGAGTCTGACTCCAGAATTTTCGCTCTCGATCATAGTCAAAGGGAAATAGCACTGCACAAGTTAAAAAGACATTCAAGTATGTGACTTTTCTTGAAGAAAGTATTCAAGACCAGTGCAACAGGGGAGAGAGATTAAACTCTACTCCACTGAAACAAAGGTGGGAAAGCTTTTAAGCACTGGGGGTGAGCTAGTCAAAAGTACTGCAGGACACTCGGGGAGGCTGGTCAATGTGGCTCAGTCTTCAACATTAGCTAATTGGTGCTTAGAGTCCTACCCCTCTCCTTCAGAGACTGAAGGGATAGGAGCACAATGTTTCTTAAAGATTACATTTTAAAGGAATGACTCCCAGGTCCTTGAGGTCCTTGAGAAAGGAATTTTCTTTGTTGGGAGGTTTTTATTACTGGTTAAACCTCCTTACTAGTGATTATTCAGATTTTTTATTTCTTCATGATTCAATCTTAGTAAGTTGTATGTTTCTAGGAACTGATCTATTTCTTCTAGGTTATCTAATTTGTTGGTATACAATTGTTCTTAGTTTCTTATGATTCTTCTTTCTGTGTTATTAGTTGTTATGTTGTTATCTCTTCTCTCATTCCTAATTTCATTTATTTGGGTCTTTGTTTTTTTAATTTTTTTTCTTAGTTTACAGTATATTTTTTATTGATGTTCAACTATAGTTGTCTCCACTTCCTCCCCACCACTTTCCCCCACCCCTCCCACTCTCACCTCCCACACTTGGTCCTACCCCCTTATTGTCGTTGTCCATGGGTCCTTTATACATGTTCCTTGATGACCCTTCCCCTTCTTTCCCCTGTTGTGCCCTTCCCCCCATCCCTCTGGTCACTGTCAGTTTGTTCTTTATTTCCATTTTGCCCATTTGTTTGTTTTGTTGACTAGGGCTCACTTATAGTTGAGATCATATGGTATTTGTCTTTCACCACCTTGCTTATTTCACTTAGCATAATGCTCTCCAGTTCTACCCATGTCGTCGCGAAGGTAGGAGCTCCTTCTTTCTTTCTGCTGCATAGTATTCCATTGTGTAAATGTACCACAGATTTTTGACCCACTCATTTATTGATGGGCATTTATGCTGCTTCCAGTACTTGCTGTTATAAATTACACTGCCATGAACACCGGGGTGCATAGTTTCTTTTGAATTGATGTTTCAGCATTCTTAGGGAATAATCCCAGCAGTGGAATTGCCAGGTCAAAAGGCAGACGCTCCAATCAAAAGACATAGGATAGCTGAACAGATAAGAAACCATGAGCCACAAATATGCTGCCTACACATACTTATCAGATGTATTGGTGAGTATGTTTTCCCATTCTGTGGGTTGTCCTTTTATTTTGTTGGTGTTTTCCTTTGCTGTTCAAAAATGTTTTAGGTTGATGTAAGTACATGTTTATCTATTTTGTCTGTTTACCAAAAAAAAAAAAAAACTCTCAGTTGAATTGATCTTTTCTATTATTTTTTTAGTCTCTGTTTCATTTGTTTTCACTCTGAAATTTATTATTGCCTGCCTTTTACTAATTTTATGCTTAGTTTGCCTTCTTTTCCTGTGTCCTTTATGTGTAAAGTTGGGGTGTTTTATTTTAGATCTTCCTTTTTTCTTAATGTTGGTGTTTATTTTGCTGCATCCCATAAATTTTAGAATGTTCTATCTCTGTTTCCATTTGTCTGAAGGTATTTCTTTATATTCCTTTTGATTTCTTCTTTGACCTACTGGTTGTTCAGGAGCAGGCTGTTTAATCTCCACATATCTGTGAATATTACAGTTTTTCTCTTGTAACTGATGTCACATGTCATACCATTGTGGTTAGAAAAGATGTTTGATATTATTTCAATCCTCTTAAATTGATTAAGTCTTGTTCTGTGGCCCAATACAATCTATTCTAAAGACTGTTCCATGTGCACTTGAGAAGAATGTGTATTCCTCTGTTGTTGGATGGAATATACGGCATGTCTATGTGGTCCATCTCATTTAACATTATAGTTTAAGTCCAATGTTTTCCCACTGATTTTCTGTCTGGGTGATCTCTCCATTGTTGAAAGTGGGATGTTGAAGCCCCTGACAATTATTGTATTCCTGTCTATTTTTCCCTCAGGCCTGTTAATATATGCTTCACACATTAGGTGCTCCAACACTGGGTGCATACCGTATTTTTTGGACTATAAAATGTACTTTTTTCCCCCAAAAAATCTCCAGTGGCGACCCTGATTCTGCCTTCTGTGACCACACTCTACCGCCACCTCCCACCCCCACAGCAAGTCAGGTAAGCTACATTCAGACTATAAGATGCACCCCCATTTTCCTCCCAAATTTGGGGGGAAAAGTGTGTCTTATAGTCTGAAAAATATGGTAATTTTTGTCTTTATAGAGTTGTAGGTTAAAGTCAAATAATCATAGAACACTATTGCACAAAATAGTAAACCAATTACAGTCGTCCCTCGCTATATCACAGTTCACTTATTATGACTTCACTATATCGTGGGTTTTTAAAAACAATATATCTAATTCTGTATCGTGGAGTTTTCGCTATATTGCAGGATTAAAATTATGTACCTTTAAGAGTGTAGAAAGTGTTTAAGAGGATATGAAGTGTTTAAAGAGTGTGAGAAAGGTTAATAAGAGAGTTGGAAGGGTTTATAAAGCCTTAAAAAATATATATATATAAATAACAAAATAAATATAACACTGCTACTTCATGGATTTTCACCTACCGCGGGGTCTCTGGGACGTAACTCCCACGATAGGTGAGGGATCACTGCACCTCCACCTCACTGTGTAAACCTTTTTTTTTGAGTTTGGATTTTTAGCGACTAGTATAGCGACTATGATTCAAAATATTTATATCGTTACAGATTCACTGAGAATTAAATTCTCTAAAATTCTCATAAAATTTTTACTACCAGAATCTATTAATACTTTAAAATTGTGGATTGTGAAGCACTAATAAAGACATTTAGGAGTGACTGCATTTGGTAGGTAGAAATTTGATGTAAGAGGTAGTAAAGCCAATAATTTGTACAAAGTAATAAATGTTGACAAATTATTTTATCTCAAATTAGGTCAAAGTGAGAGTTTTTATTAAGATAACAGAAATACACAGTTTAAAATTGTGTTAGAACAATTCAAAATAAGAAATAAAAAGGCCAAGAAATGTCAAATAAGATCAGGAAGGAAAGAAAGGAAGTAACATTTGTTGAGGTTCTAATTATGTGATAATCACTGAGCAAAATACCATTCAAAAAATATTTCATTAAATCCAATTAATCACTCAGCCAGGGAGCATTTGTCTCATTCTAGATATGAGGAAGCTGAGCACTCCAGTAGTTAAATAACTTGCCTAACTCACAGAACTAGTAAGAATAGAAGCAGGACTCAAATCCATGCCAATATGACTTTGAAGTCCATTTTTAATACAATATGCAATTTGGGATTCTCCCCAATTATGAAAGTTTGTTGAACTAAAATGTAAGTAAGCAGAACTCAATCTAGAGTAGGGTTCGCAGTCCAGGTCCTGTGTTTTTGTATGCCTTTGAGCTATGAATGAGTTTTACATTTTTAGAATTGTAAAAAGAAAAAGAATATGCTAGAGTCTCAAATGTGGCCCACAAAGCCCAGAGAAGCCTAAAATATTTACACTCTGGCTTTTTATAGAAAAAGTTTGCCAACCTCTAATGTAAAGAAAAACTGGGTTTCAGGTAACATTTTTTACATTATACCTCTTTTTCCTGTAAAATCAAAAATAACAACTAGGTAGCATTTTTTACTGTAAGTGTGTATACACACACACACGCACACACACACATATATATAAAAGTATAAATATACGTGTGTGTGTGTGTATACATATATAAAATATCCCTAGTTTTAGAAGTTTATAGTAGGAAACTCAAGATCACCAGACAGAGGGCCATTATTTGTATTATGATAAGACTAGACATAGTAAATTTAAAATCCAGCTCCCTAATGTACTTTAAATTATTTTTTATGTGACTTTTCTGAATTTAGTAACCGTTTCCTTTCTCCATGAGTAAAAGGACAGCCCTGCCTGCTTCCCTTTCCAAAGAACTTTCTATTAACTGCACCGCCTCTCACATTTCTACATGGTACTCAGTTTTCTCACCTTTCCTAGATATGCTTTATACTTTTTCTAACTTTGTGAGGTAGGTAGGGATGATGTATGTCATTATCCACATTTAACAGGTGAAAAATTATGTGATATACTCAAACAATGCAAGTCACCCAACACACAAGTACAGCTTCTACAAAGGGTTTTGTTTTATTGAACTTCTTAGCATCCCCCCAAAACACCTAATCTGAGCTAAAGCTTTCATGAACTTTTGATTTTAATATCTTATTCCTGAAGGCAGTGTGGCAGCCCGTGAGCTGTAATCCCATCCAGAAAGAACTGACCTTTCATTGGTGAGGAGTGCAATCAGCTGAAAACCTCCCGTGGCAGGATCACCGGGAACCACCAGAGCATGCGAGTCAAGGTCACACTTGCATACTGGCAAACTTGGCTCCTGGCAAACTGAGATCATGGTGGGGACACTGTGTGGACAGTTCTACCCAATCAGAGACTCTTCTCCTGGGCATCCTTTGTTCTGGTGCTCTCTAAAGGGTTAGCTGAGCCTTTGTCAGAGCTTTGTCGGAGCTCTCCCTGCTCAAGTCTTCTTGTCCCCTTTCCTTTCAGTTTCAGTTACATCAACATCCCACTCTGCAAGGATTCCCCGTCCAATGCTGCTGCTTCTCCTTTTATCCCTCATAGGTAACATACTTTCTTCCCCCCAAAAGCCCTTGCATGCCTAATTCTGTCTCAGCATCTGCTTCTCTGAGAACTGGATTTGACACAGATGGTCTGTAAATGATAGCCTTGATTAAAAGCTCTAAACAAATGAAGATGAAAACAAAGTTTCCTTTGATGACCACGAAAAATTCAACATTCCTATACTAAACAAGCCTGTCTCAAAAATCAACATCCTGTTTTACCTAGCTAGATTTTCACCCACGTATGCCACATCAAGTTCTGTACTTAGTTAAAGCTCAACTTCCCATCTCCTTTGCTTCCTAATGCTTACAGACCCTTACACTGCTTCATTTTTCCAAACGGGTGGGTGAAGCTAACAATGAAAGAACACCTGTGATAACTCTTCATTGCAGTAAACTGCATGGGAAGGGCTTCTGTCTTCAACTTGGCACCCCAAGTGCTCTTCTCTACTTCCTGCCTGATGTCCTGGATTCACAACGCACACTTCCTGGATTCACCGCTTATACCAGAGTCCTATTCTAGCATGTAGATCCCTTTAACCACAAGGCAACTTACTGGATTATCTCGTGTGTTGATGTGGATTTACTATCTTAAAATGCATGGTTGCATGTGTGTTACTACCATTCAGCCTAGACAAAATAACGCACCTTTTAAAATTTGCCAGCTTACTTTGCAAACATGATGTTTATTAGAATAAGCAGGAAGACATATTTTTCAAAGATACAGTTTGACCTTATCTTTTAGTGAGCTGTAAGAAGTCTGCAGTTTCTGGTTAATGACAGATGCATCATGTGCTTATGCTTAATAAATATGCTTCAAAATACTGGGATTTTTTTTTCCTCCTACATCTTGTAACTACTCATACTTCAAATCTGGAATTGTATTCTCTTTCTTTATACTCACTATTCATTGAGAAACTTAAAGACACACCCACGAGGTTACAGGAAGAAGCGGCAAGGCAAGTGTCGCTTAGCTTGTCCCTATCTCTTCACACCATCCACTGCTCCCCCAGGCCCACACCCATGAGCCCCTTAAACTCAAGCATCATGACAAAACACTGAGGTATATTTACAGTGTTCAAAAGGACATTAGCATTTTGACCTCATGACCTGCTTTCCTATTCTAACCTGGTTCTTTTAGCAGCATATGAAGGCCTATTTGATCATCTAGGCCTGTGATTTAATATGCTTTCCAGACTTTGGGGGGAAATTCTTTCAATAGTTTGAGGCGAGGGATTGCTTCTTTACTAAAAATGCCCTCACCTACAAAATAAAATCTTTCCAGTTATAGTCCATTGCCAATTTGTCCCTTTGACACAAGTTCTCAAAGATTATATGAAAGAAGCTGTAATACCCTCTCTTTATAAGTAATTTCCAAGGTGATATCAAAGCACATAACTTGTGTCTGTCCTTTAACAAAATAAATAGGCAATGGAAGAGGATAATCTGAATTGCATCCAATTTATGGTCTTCCTCTGTCTAAACCAAATCTCAACAAATTTAAACCAAATTTCAACATGTCAGAAGCATTCTCAGACATTGGTATATCTGTAAACAGCAGATACAAAATGTTAGCTGATACAATTTGACTGTCATTGCTATAAATAAAAAGGTTCACCACATACAAATTGTGTCTACATAAAACACAGCTATCCAACATTCAAAACAGCCTCCCCGTTCTATACTGACTATAATTCTATTGTTTTCAAAGATAGTATCTGAGGTGGCCAGCAAAAAGGCCATTCTTACATGCACAGCCTCAAGGGCGTTCCGCAGTTTTTTAACGGGCTAAGCAGGGGACCTTTTAACCCATCTGATTCATACAATTCAATGAGCTGATTCAGAATACGGAAACGCCATTTTCCCATACTAACTGGTGAAAGAAAAAAAAAAAAAACCTATACATAGCCTTTTGTGAATCAGGATGTCAAATATTGTGGTCATAACAGTTCTTTGGTCATGTATGCATTTGGCCTTCAGAAACAGAAATCATATGATCAGTGGGAGTCAGCAGGAACTTGGTAAACTTGTATCGGTTACTGTCAGTCAAGTACTAAGTTTTCAACAGCACTAACTCTCCTGGGAACTATGTTCTTGGGGATAGGTGATTTGTTAAATGCATTCCTAAAACATAAAATCTTTTTCCCTTACATAAAAAACAGATCCTGAATGTTCTGTTCCCTAAAACTTGAAGGATGTCTATGATTAAACTGCACACCTGGAAAAATTACAATCATTAAATCCAATTCAATTCCATTTTCTTAACATCTAACCAGAACATTGTGTCTTTGTTTTTCATAAACCTAAACAATTCTTGGGAAGCAAAATAAAAATTCTAGTGTCATAAGCATAGCAATAATATGAAATACTTTTTCCTCTAACTTATTGACTGTTTACTATGTGCTTGATACCAGTCTAAGAATGCCACATGTTTAAATCATTTGATCTTTAAAATGTCTCTTTGAAGGAGGTACTATTATCCTGATCCTTAGATTTGGAAATGGAAGAACAGAGTTACAACGGCTCAGACCAAAGAGCTGACAAGAGGTGGAGCCAGAACTCAAAGCCAGGGAGTCTGGTTCCAGAACTTCTAGCCTTCACCATCCTACACTGAATCCCTCACGATAACTGAGAGTTATGCAAACAGTCACTGTCTTCTAGGAAACTTTTTAACTAGGATTAGCAGAAGGCAAACACCTCTCTTTGTGTATCTTCTTTCATATCCTGAACAAGAACAATGAGTTCTAGAATAAACAAGGAGACTTCTAGAAAGCAGAGATCCCACCACACATATTCAAGAGCTGACTGCTTGGAGATCCCATGTGCAAAAACAAATCATGTTAAAAACACTAACTGATTTGGCCCTGCCTGGAGTGGGCCTGGGGAAAATAAAAGAGGATAACTCTGCCCTCTGTTGTTACTTTCCCCCTTTCCTTTTTCTTTCCCCATCCTGGTGCCCAAGGTTCACATTTAGCCAAAAACACTAGCATCCATGCCAAGGTGTTAGAAACTTACATGCAGCAGAACACTACCGTGAGATTTTTATTAGCATTATTTGGAGTATGTTATTATCTCAACCTCCAAGCAACGCTTCATGTCTAAGTCCCTGTATTAGTTTGCACAGCTGCTGTCAAGGTCCCACAATCTGGATGACTTAAACAATAGAAACTTATTGTCTCCTGGTGCTGGAGGCTGGCAGTCTGAAATCGAGGTGCTGGCGGGGTTGGTCCCTTCTGGTGGCCGCGAGGGATGATCTGTTCCATGCCCTTCTCCTAAGCTTCTGTAGTCTCCGTGTTCCTTGGCTTGTAGAAGTCATTCTCCCTGTCTCTTTACATTGTCTTTCCTCTACACATGTCTCCCCTTTTGTAAGAAAAACAGTCCTATTGGATTAGGACTTTCCCTAACCACCTCATCTTCACTCAAAAAGATGTTATTTTCATATAAGTTTAAATTCACAGACACTAGGGGTTAGAACTTCAATATCTCTTGAGGGGACACCATCCAACCAATAGCAGTCCCCATGCTAATCAAGCTCTAGCTTCATTATATGAGTATAACACTCATAATTCTATACCAAGTAGTAAAGATCTCTCAACACAGTAGACAGATTTTTCCCAATAGGAATTTAAGAAATGTACAAATGGCACATTTGCTGGACTTGGCTATACCATGTCCAGCTCTGTGTGGTTGGCTTTACCTGTTACTCCTAAACATTGCTTAATCAATTCATTTATGCATGAACCTATTCAATTACTCACTGTTCACTCATCACTTATTTATTGATTGCTTACTGTATGCCATGTTCTGTGCCAGCTGCTGGATGCACATCAGTGAATCAACCATAATCCCTGTTTTCCTATTTACAAGACTAGAGACTTGCTCTCTTGATCGACATCTAACTGAAAAAAATCACGCTACCTGGTTCTGAACCAAGAGTTTCCTAAGTCAGATTTGTAGCTAACAACTGATTTTATCTAGGAAGTTAATGGCTATGAAAGCTAAGAGAGGCAAAGAGATCACATGATATAGGCCAGTCAATTACAGAAAGGGAAGTTGTGGCAAGGAAGTCTACTGTAATATGTAATGTGTTTTAATAAAGGAAAAGAGGCATTAAGTATAATCAGGATAAAAACTGTCTGTATTTCTATTTTCTCATGAATTTCAGGGTAAAGAAGAAAGTGGAAGAAATAAAACTGCATTTGATAATAAGGAATGATGTTAATTTTGTTAAGTGTGTTAATGGCATTTTTATAATACAGTGAATTATCCTTGTTCTTTGGAAATGGGTACACAATTATTTAGAAGCAAAATATCATGATATCTATAATTTCTTTTAAGATCTTTCAGCCAAAAACATAGATAAAACAAACCTTTAAAACCTTAAATTTTAAGTCAAAATGATAGGGACATGGAGTCCCCTATAATTCAGAATGTTTAAAATCCTTCAAAACAAAAGGTTAAAAATCTGTATCTTCCTGAGGCTAAATTGTATACTTAACAGATTCTCACCTGTCTCACAGTCTCAGTACTGGCAAATAAGCTTCACAAAATATTAATTTTAAATATGGAGACCATAGCTTCTAAATTATAATTCTTAGGCTGCTTTCTTCAATATTTTCTACTTGTCACCAATAAGACTCTGGTAGTCCACATTCAGATAACTGTCATTTGCATGGCATTAAGAATTTTTAAAATATGGATCTAACCTGATTTAAAATCAGGCATCTTAATATACATGTTAAGTATAAATTCTGATAATAGAAACACTATTAAGTATCAGATAACAGAATTAAAAATGGTAGTATTAACATGTTATTGAATATTTGATGGGAATGAAATTTGAGGCTGACTTTACTTTCGTTTGACAAATCACACTGAAAGAATCCCAAAATAGTAAGTTGGCAGAGCTGGTATATGAATACCAGATACATGCAAGCTATTAAATTTCAAAAACAACAGATTCATATGACAAATAATTATATTGACACAAAAAAAACCCAATTAAAGTATACATTTTAAAATAATATTAAACTCATAAAATTTTAAGGTTCGATTAACTACATTCTTAGGAACAAATTTCAAAATCTCTTAACTGAAAACATACCAGACCCTCACCAGGAAGAAACAACACAACACGCACGCTATGCCTGACTGCAAACACAACCATGCTGTTCAACCTAGAGTATAACCCTATCGCATAGTATCAAAATACTTTAAAGCAGCCGTACTAGCTGTGCCATGGAGTCATATTACGGTGTTACCAAGTGAAGACACACAACGCTACTCTGGAGACAGTGAAATACAGACATGTGTTGCCAGGACTAAATTTTATGTGTGTTCAACAAAGGAAATACTACCTCTAAATGGTAACCATATTATGTACACATATCATGCAAAATTCTTACAAACATTCACACTCCATCTTACAAGTAACTGTGATTGATAAATGGATTGCATTAGAATTCCCTCTAGCAAACAGTGAACAAGCAACTTTAATGAGGCTTATGACCTTACCCTATGGATATCCCAGGGAATCTGAGTGAATATTTGCTACCAGATACAGGTCAGTTGCTACAAAACCTGCTCCCAGAACTCCCAGAAGTGACAAATTTTGCATAAATTTAAACTTTTTAACTTCTTTAGCTATGCAACAATAGGCAAGGCACTTTGGAAACATTGTTAGAAACATTACCTTTTGCAATGAGCTTGAAAAGCTTGTTTTCAGAGAATCGCAGACTTTTAGAGCTAGAAGGAACTTTTGAGATCACTTAGTCAAAGTACCATTTTATGCACTAGAAGATCAGAGCCCACACAGGTTAAACCATTTGCTGAGGGCTGCAATTCTGCTCAGGGTCAGACTGGGGACTAGAACCTGGTCTCCTGACTCTCAGTTCAGCACAAGCCCCAGTAACCAAACCAGTGTTTTAAATAATCACAGGTTTCCTAAGTCACATTTATCACTCCAGATACTGACATGAAAAACAGCCCTTCTCTACCTGAGAGGGACCTTCTGCAACTGAGCAGGCAGTATGGGGCAGAAACACACGGCGCTTGGGGGACTCAAGGCACTGACCGAGGGCACTGAGTGAGATGACAGGTGTTGCTGCATCAAGACTGGCCTCGCGTCTGAGAAGTCAGTCAAGTGTTTCTGAAGGATTATTCCCAAAGGAACACCAACCTACGTGTTCTAAGGAATACAAAAGAAGGAAGAGAAGTATACATGCCTAGAAGCCATGGAGTCCATTCTAGTTCAGACTATAAAACAACACAAGACAAGTGAGACTTGAGTGTTCATGTGTTTAAACTACACGTTAGAAGCTAAAGGAAATCGCAAATGGAGATCAGTATAGACCAGAATCATCCAGAAAGGCTTCATGCAAGAGCAGGAATATAAGCTGGTGCAAAAAAGGGGGAGGCCTCCCATATGTGAGAGAGCATCTGTGTCACTGAAATTAAAAAAATGTGTACAAACCCTGGTTTTACTTTAAATGGTTCATCTCTCTGCACTAGCAGCACCAGGAGATACAGCTAAATGGGTGGTACTCAATGGCAAAACCACCAGTCAGTATCATTTCTGGTAATGCCATCATAAGCAACGACATCAGAAAGGCACATTTGTTTTCCAAATACAACATGTATCAGCTCCCAGAAGGCTAACTTTCTAATACGCAGCTGTGCGACACCATCTTGCATTCCCAAGTCAGTGAGGTGAGAAACAGAAGTTAAGTTAGGCAGTCTAAGAGCATGATGTCTACTTATCTGTCAGGAGAGCATACATTGGGAGTTTTTCAAAAGAATGTAACATAGCACCTACTACACAGTAAGTGTTGAAAACTTTAGAAGAAATTTAGGCAAAAAGGAGAAATAACATACAGTGATAAGAGAACCTGGCAGGAAGCTTTTTAAAAGCAACGCGCAAAACAAGACAGCAGTAGATCAGCACCTTCAAGAAATCCAAGAAAGGAGAGTGTGAACTCAGTATTTTAAGTCCATCTAAGCTCGCCCTCAAGCATCAACACTACTGAAACTTTTTATGTGTGCAAGGGAACACTGTCAAGAGCTACCTGAACAATCTCCTAGAAGATTAGTTTATCCGATTAAAAGATGAATGGGTAACTTTGACAAAAGAACAAGAAAGATGAATCTTTGATATCTTTATGTCTAAGACTCAAACAAGGCTAAAGACAAATGAAAAATATATAAATGGCCCACATTCTGATGCAGTTAAGCAGTGTCACTAAACAACGAGACAACAGTGTCAAGGGAAAGAGGAAAGTAAACAGCCCATTGGTGATGATTAAGTAATTGGTAGAAATCAAAAAATACCACAGAAGACTCATAGTAGTAGTAAAAGGTTAAATATGAAAAAATGTGGACTAAAAGCATTTTTAAAAGATAAATACCAAAATATCATAAATACTACAAAAATATAAACTTTTATAAACTGTTCTCCCTCAAAAAACCTTAAAGAATAAAAGATCAGAGGAAACACAGCATAAGAAACACAGCAAATAGAAGTAGGGAGTTTTACCAAATAGCACAGCAATGACCTTTGTAAAACAGAAAACTACATGAAAATCAAGGAAACAGACAGAAACACAAATAATAGAAAACTTTTAAATACCATGCTTGGTGCAAAACAGATCAAGTGAACAAAACCTAACTAAGGATACAGATGACATAAATAATATAGTCGACAAGGTAGAGCTTTTGGACAGATATTAAACTTTACAGTATTAAAATAGAGACTACCTTCTTCTCAAGAAAACATGGAAACTAACAAAAATTAATCTTCTTTAAGTCACAATATAAGCTTCAGTGCATTTCAAACAGTGAAATGATTCCAAGCAATAACACCCTGACCATCTTATCACAAGTCTAGACTTTAATTACATTTTATAAGGTTCCTTCTACATGAAAATTTGAAAACCTATCACACTACATTTTGGTGAAGGAGAAATAAAAATCTTCTAAAAAATAAAGATAACAGAACACGACATATAAAAATCCATGAAGTACAATATAAGAAGTTACCAGAAAAAGAAAAATCATGGCCTTGAGAGTAAAGAAATTAAAAGTGAAAAAAAAAAAAGCAATAGATTCTAAATTGAAGACTAAGGAAAAGAACAAACAGGTAAAGTTAAAGAAGCACAAAAAAGTAAATAATAAAGGCAAAATCAAAAATTAATGAGAAAAAAGAGAAAATACATCTAATAAATCAAAATTTTTGTTTGTGAAAAATTAACAGACTACTTACTAGCCACCTTCTTCAAGACAGAAAAAAAGAATAAAGTAAAATATAAATAGAAGGAAACAACTGAATTAGAAGAAATTTAAGTCATAAAACACTACAATGCAGACCATCATACAAATAAATGTGAAAAAATAAACAAAATGAATATGACCCAATTAGAGAAAAGGAGTTGAAACACCCAATATCCATAGGAAAAAACAGAAGGTCAAAATGAACTACCTCATAGAAAAGTAGCATAACCAGCTGGTTTCACATTCAAAAACCAAATAGTCCTAATGTAATAAGAATAGTTTTAGAACATAGAAAATGAGGTAAGCCTCCAAATTCTTTTTGTGAAGGAAATAGAACATTGGTACCTAAATCTGATAAAAATAGTACAAAAACCCAGAAAATCATAGACCAGTAATCACTTAAAAATACCAATATGAAAATATTAGATAAAATATTAGTGAACATATATCATCACCATATTAAGTAAATTATATACAGTAACAAAGTATATTTATTCCTAGAAAGTAAAGTTGGCTCACTGTTAGAATTACAACAATACATTACACCATATTAATAGATCTGAGGCAAATATGATTACTTCCATATATGCTAAGTAAGCCTTTAACAAAAGTCAATATCCATTCCATAAAAACAAAAAAAAAAATCCATTCTAAAACATACAAAGTCCAGTACAAATAATGCCCCTTTTTATTAAAAAATATTTTATTACAAAATCATAAACATGTAATTCTGTAACATAACAATATCACACTCAAGCACACTATATGATATTTTAGGTAAAATGTTCAAATTAAAACTATAAATTATTATACCCATATTATTACCCTACCAACCACACTCAAGCAGGCGTTTCTTCTGCCAGACCCTGTATCAACTGATGGTTATTTCCTTAACATTACTATAAAGACAAAACACACACATATGTAGACACATCTAAGTCCTAAAGCCAACATCACATGCAATGGAATAATGCTTCGGGCATCTTCACTAAGATCATAAAGAGGCAAGGATGATGCATTAGGCAGAGCAATGCAATTAGACAAATCAAATCCGAAATATAGGAACTGGAAAAGAAAGAAAACCATATCCATTTGGATATTATGTGACAGTTTCCTCAGAAAACCTAGAGAATTCTTACTAAAACCACCTCAAAAAATTCAGTAAAGTAATAGCATATAAAATGAATGCATAGAAAGCAATAGCTTTCAGATACACAAACAAATAATCATGTGGAAGATAAAATGATAGAGTAAAACCTCATTGACAATACCAATGAAAATGATTTAATATTTAGGAATAAGAGTAACAAAAAATGTGCAAAACTAATGTGAGAAAAGCCTTAAAATACCCCAGAAGATACCAATGTACCACTAATGAAATATGGAAACATTCTTTGTGGGTGAGTAGATATTCTACACAGCATAAAGGTGACAGGTCTTCCCCAAATCAATTCATAAATTTAACTAAATTCCAATGAAAATGCCAGCAAGTATTTTTATAAGTGTAGCTAGACAAAAGAAAATAGAAAGTGTGAATAGCTAGAATAGTACTAAAATAGAAAAGCTACAAGGCACCACCAGCTCTTCTCGCTATCAAAATACATTAGAAGCCTCAGAAATTAATGCAATGAAGTAAATAGATAAACCAGAAGTATCTGACAGAACTACAGACATAAATTCAAGTACATATGAAAATTTCATGTATAACAAAGGTGGCATCTAGTATCACTGAAGCAAAGAATTTATTTTTTGGTGAAGAGTGTTAAAAAAACAGAAAATTCATTTAGAAAAGGATAAAATTAGTTCCATACCTCCTGTTATGTAAAAAAAATAAACTCTAAAAAAATAAGAAATGTAAATTTTAAAAATTAAGCCATACAAAAGCTGTCTACAGACTAAGGTTAATAACCATGACCCAATAACCATAGAAAACAAAAGACTGATAAATTTGACCATATTAATAAATATTTAAAAATTCACCTTCTGCATGGCAATAAAACACCACGTGTATAATCAAAGGACAAAAGGCAAGTGGGAGAAAATATTTGTAAAATACGTACTAGATAAAGGGCTAACTCGTATTTAAATGGCTCTTCAAAATCAAGGAAAAACCAGAAAATGACAAAAATGGGCAAAAGACACGAATAGACAATTCACAAAAAAATTTTTTTAAATGGGCCCTGTTTGCTCTTGTCAATGAAGAAACAAAATGGTGAATATACATTCCCACTGCATATAAGGAACTGGATAAAATAAACGCTATGAATATTTTTGGATATTAAATAGGCAGCACACGACTGAGATACTTGAAAAAATGGAAAAAGATTAGGTGAGCCCCACAGATGCCCCAGCTTTCTGCTTGGTGAGAACTCCAGCTCAAACACAGGAATGAAAATAAGGACTGCAGTACAGTGTCCTACTGAGGAGGCAGTGACTGAGTTCAGAGACGCTCCCAAAGAACCTGAGATTGCGGAGAGTTCAGAAGAGGAGGGAGCTACATAGAAAGAAAGAAAGAAAAAAACAGCTCCAGAAAAATCCGCATCAGGATCTCCTTGATTCCTATCTGGTGGATGAAATGTAGATTGAAAGAGAAAGCGGAGTAAAGGGAAGACAAACTCCCAGGGTTCACACAGAGCTGGGAGATGTCTGAGTTCTGACCGCCCAGGTGAGTCCTCACAGGGAATTCAGAAGAAATCACAGAACTTCACATCATGGAAGCAGGAAAAAACTACCCAGGGTATAGGCTACTATAGACCTGTCTTAACAAAGCTTAAAAACATGTTTCCAATTGGAAATACTGTCTCCAAGAAATTTAACTTAAATGTACAGACGAGGCTAGATTAAAGGTGAATGAAAAAGATATATAATATAAACACTAATCAAAAAGAAAAAAGATGGTGTGGCTATATTAATATCGGACAGAGTAGATTTCCAAACAAGAAACATTATCAGAGATTAAAATCTCACATTTTATGATAATTAAAAAATTCATAAAGGAAACATAAAACTACTAAACAAACCATAATAGAATGCCAATATACATGAAACAAAATCTGACAGGAAAAAATGATAAATAAATTATTATAATTGAAGTTTCCATACTCAGCAGAGACAGACAATTTCAAGAACTTAACCAATGGGACCTAATATATGTTTATTAAACACGGTAACCCCAAGCAGACAGAAGAATACATATTCTTTTCAAGGGTTCATGAAATATTCAGCAATTAGTCAATATATCCAGGCATTAAATGATTCTCAATAAACTTAAAAGTACTGAACTCATACAGAGTTCTCTGACCATAACAGAATTAAATTAGGAATCATAATAGAAATTCGAAAACCTCCAAATATTTGGAAATTAGACAATGCATTTACAAATAACCCAGGGGTCAGAAAACAAATCACAATGGAAATTAGAAAATATTTTGAATTAAAACAAAAACACCAGAAATAAAAATGAATATTAAATGATCATTCTTTTCCCAGTGAATTACCTTGGTGTGTAGCCAGAAGACTCAATATTGTTAAGATATCAATTTCCTCAAAGTAATCTATAGTTCAACACAATCTCAATCAAAATTCTGCATATTTTTGGTAGAAACTGATGAACTGATTCTAAAATACATAAAGAATTACACAGCACCCAGAATAGTCAAAGCAATTTTGACAAAAAAAGAATGAAGCTGGAAGATTCACATTACCTTATTTCAAAACTAGGATGCTACAATAATGAGAAAGTGTTAATCTTGACTGTATGTATGATATTACAACAAAGAGAATCCAGAAACGGACTCATTCACAGATGGCCAATTCATTCTGCCAGAGGTTCCAGACAATTAATTTCCTAGAGAAAAGGTATTCACTTCAACATACAGTGTTGGAACAACTACACACACGTGAGCAAAAATAAATAAGTAAATAAATGAAACCTGACCCTTACTTTGCACCAAATACAAACATTAACTTGAAATAAATCAGGAATCTAAATGCGAATTCTACAGTACTTCTTGAAGAAAACATATGAGAAAATATTTTGTGTGTCTGGCTTAGGAGAGAAGCAGTGCAAATCATAAAAAAAAATCATAAATTGGAACTCATAATTAAAAACATCTGCTTTTTGAAAGACAGATATGAGAATGAAAAGATAAGATACATATGCAGAGAGTATCCACAAACCAGTATCTGACAAAGGGTTCCTATCCTCAAAACATAAAGTTGCCTTAATATAAGAAAACCCAAATTTAAAATGGCACATTTAATTCACTAAAGAAGATAAACGAACGCCAAATCAATGCATGAACGATCCTCCGTGTCATCAGTCATTAGAGATGACTGACACAAATTAAAGCTCATACATTTACTATAACAGCTAAAATGTAACAACTAATGAAACCAAGTGGGGGCAAGATGTGGAGCAACCGGAACGATCACACAGTGCCTGTGGGAAGGTGGAACGGCACAGTCACTCTGGACAACAGTTTCGCTGCTGCTTTTAAAGCTAAATATACACCTCCATATGACCCACAAACTCCACTCCTGGTTCTTTACCCAGAAGTTAGAATATATGAGAGGGGACTCAAAAATACCCAGAATGTATTTACTAAAAATTGTATATTTATTCTTACACATTTAAACTCCAGTCACCTTCAAAGTACTCTCCATTTGATGCGATACACCTATGGATCCATTTTTCCCACTGCTCAGAACAGTTTTTGAACTCCACAATATTGATGCCTTTTTTTTTTACTGCTCCTGCCATTTTTTGTTTCACCTCTTCCATATCGGCAAAACGTTTTCCTTTGAGAACTTTTTCATCCAGGGAAACAAAAAAGTCACTTGGGCCAAGACTGGATAAATAGGGAGGGTGGTGGATGGCTCATGCTGTTTTTGGTCAAAAACTGCTGAACACTCATTGTGGTGTGGGCAGGTACGCCTGTAAGTCACCCATCATGAAATGGGCAAACACATTGAAGGAGTCAAAAAAATTCACTGAGAACAACAATAACATTTAAAAATAAATAAATAAAATAAAAAATAATTAAGAAAATTAATAAAAATATATTAAGAGCTTTTAATTTAAAAAAATTCACTTCTGCCGAATGCAGCCTCTCACAACAATCCCGGCTGGTGCACTGATACAGATGGGAAGCCTGTACTCAGTAGTGAGGGAAGCCGGTACTACAAGAGCCCTGCCCTCCAGAAGACAATTCTGATTTTGGGGGGTACCCCTCGTATACTTATATCAAAACCTGTAGGTAAATGCTAATGGCAACTTGACTCAAAACTGTCAGAAACTGGAAACAACACAAATACCCATTAACAGGGCAGCAGATGAAGCAAGCATAGGGATTTTCAATAGAATGCTACATATCATTAAAGTGGAATGAAGTATTAATGAATAATAGCATGGATAAATCTCAAAAACATTATGCTAAATGAAGGAAACCAGATCAAAAGAGTACATCTCCTATAATTCAATTTATATGACATCCCTAAAGCTGTAAAACATACAGGGGCAGAAATCACCACCAGGGGCTGTGAGAAAAGGGGACGGACTGCACAGGGAAATGAGAGAACTTGTGCGGATGACAGAAATGCTCTATATCTTGATCATAACGGTGATTATATGATAGACATGTGTCAAACCACATCAAACTATATATGTGAAAGGGTGAATTTTACTGTTTGTAAATTATACATTAATAAACCTATTCTTAAATAAGTATAAAGACTTATAAAGGCTTTTAATATATATTGCTAAATTGCCCTTCCATTAACTTAATTTCTTGTACTCCCACTGAATTTACATTCCCACTGGTATTCTATATCTCATCAGGCTCAAAATAATCAGATTATTATTTTAGACTTTTTCCAATTGATAAGTTATTTTAAAATGTTGTCTCACTGTTTTGATTTGTATTATCTCTTAGTTTTTTTGTTTTTGTTTGTTTAAAGATGTTTTAATTATTTATTATTTGAGAGAGGGGAAGGGAGGGAGACAGAGGGAGAGAAACAGCAATGTACGGTTGCCTCTCACATGGCCCTCACTGGGGACCTGGCCTGCAGCCCAGGCATGTGCCCTGACTGGGAATCGAACCGGGACCCTTTGGTTCCCAGCCCATGCTCAATCCACTGAGCTACACCAGCCAGGGCTTATCTCTTAGTTTTTAGTGGTAGTGAACTTTTTCTCATTTATTTCCTTGGACAGTGGTATTTCTTCTCTGTTCTGTTACTCGTCCCTTTTAATCATTGTTTTAAGAAAGTATTCGGTGTTTTTATTAATTTTTTAGATTTTGCTTATCTTCAATTTCATACATCTTCAATATTTCAGTTTCATTTGCCTTTCATTATTTTAATTTTTTATATATGCTGACAGCTTAAAACTTGAAATTTCTAAGAATTTTTCTTTCATACATTTTAGAAATTTATTTCCTCATTTAAAGTTCAGTTAAATATTCAACTATATTTTTTGTAATTTTTTCATAGTCTCAATATTTTTAACTTTTAAAATCTTTCCTGTCTAATATAGTGGCTACTAGCCACAAGTGATTAAAATTTAAATTAATTAAAATTAAACTTTTCCCCTATGTTTTCTACTACTTTTATTATTTCATGTCTTACATTTAAATCTTAAATCCATTTTGGGTTAATTTCTGTGTACGGTATAAGATAAGAGTCCAATTTAATTCTTTTGTATGTGGATATCCAGGTTTCTCACCACCATTTATTGAAGAGACTTTTGGTGCCACAGTCAAAGATTAGGTACTTGATCATATACACCTGGCTTTATTTCTGAGCTCTCTATTCCATTCCATGGGTCTGTATCTGTTTTTTATGACAACAGTAAACTGTTTTAATTCTCTAGCATTGTAATACAGTTTGAAATCAGAAACTATGATTTGTTCTTTCTCAAGACCACTCTGACTATCCAGGGCCTTCTATGGTTCCATACCAATTTGAGGATTGTTTATTTCTCTGAAAAATGACATTGAAATTTTGATGGGATTGCATTAAATCTGTACATTGCTTTAGGTACTATGGGTATTTTAACAGTATTCATTCTTCCTATTCATAAACACAGGTCTTAGCAATGATTATTTGCAATTTAGACCAAAAGTACAAGCAACAAAACCAAAACAAACAAGCCTTTATCGAACTAAAAAGATTCTACTCTACACAGCAAAGAAAGCCAACAAAAAAGAATGAAAAGGCAACCAGTGGAATGGGAGAAAATATTTGCAAACCATCCATCTGATAAAGGGTGAATATCCAAAATATATAAGAATGCATGCAACTCATTAACAACAACAACAAAAACCCAAATAACCCAACTAAAAATGGGGCAAAAGTCCCAAATGGCATTTCCCTAAAGAAGACATGCTAATGGCCACAGGAATATGAAAACATGCTCAACATGAGGAATCGTCAGGGAAATAAGAGTCAAAACCACAACGAGCCGTCACCTCACACCTGTTGGGGTGGCTACTATCAAAAGGACAAGAGAGAGAGAAGTGTTGGCAAAGGTGTGGTGAATAGGGAGCCCAGCACATTGTTGGTGGGGATGGAAATTGATGTAGTTATAGAAAACAATGTGGAAGTTCTTCAAAAAAATTAAAAAAATAGAAAACCCACTTCTGAGTATAATCCAAAGCAAAAGAAATCATCTTCTCACAGAGATGCCTGCACTCCCATGTTACTGCATCATGATTCACAACAGCAAGATATGTAAGCAGACAGTGCCCACTGATGGGTGAATGGCTTCAAAACGGGAGGTACATACGTGTATATATACGGACATACTGTAGTGGAACGTTATCTAGACATAGAAAGGAATACGTCATTTGCAACAACACGAAAAAACTCAGAGGACATTGCACTAAGCAAAATAAGCCAGACATAGAAAGACAAACACTGTACAACCTCACTTACATGAGGCACGTGAAAAAATGGAACTTACAGAACCAGAAGTAGACAGTGGGTGTCAGGGGCCGGGTGGGTGGAGGAAATGGGAGGTGTTGGTCTCGTGGTACAACCTTTCAGGGGAAAAGATGAGGAAGTGCCGGGGAGCTTATGGGGACAGTTGTTAATACACTGCATGCTGCAAATTTGCTGAAAGAGCATATCTCACGTGTATTTACCACAAAACAAAACAGAAAGAAGGTTTACTATGTGAGCTAATGAAAGTGTTAACCTGATTATGGTAATCACTTTTCTAGGTTTTTAGAGCAGGTTTTAGATTCAATGTTGGTAAATTTAGGTAAAGCCGAGTAGAAGGTACAGGGAGTTCTTATACACCTGCTGCCCGCGCGCCCCCCCCCGCCGCCAACACATCCTCCCTACAAACAGCGTCCCGCACCGCAGTGTAGCATCTGCTACAATGCATCACTCAACACTGGCATCATCATCCCACAAGTCCACAGTTTACATCAGAGTTTGCTCTCAGAGGTGTGCATTCCATGGGCTTTGACGAATATGTAATGACATGTATACAGACACCATTGCAGTACCAAACAGAACAACTTTATTTCCCTAAAAGTCCTCTACACTCCATCTACTCATCCCTCCCTGCCCTCTGACCCATAGCAATCACTGATCTTTTTAATATCCCCATAGTTTTGTCCTTTTTTAAATGTTATGTAATTGGAATTATACAAATTTTCATTTAGTACTATGCATTACTTAAGATTCCTACATGTTTTTTCTTGTCTTGCTCATTTCTTTTTAACACTGACTAATACTGCCCTATCTGGATATGCTACAGATTATTTATCCATTCACCTATTAAAAGCCATCTTGGCTGCTTCAAGTTTTGGCAATTACAAAGAAAGCTGCAATAAACAGCTATGTGTAAGTTTTGTGTGGTTTTAAGTTTTCAGCTCCTTTGGGTAAATACTAAGGAGAATAACTGCTAAATCACATATAAAGAATATATTCAGTTTTGTAATAAATTGCCACATTGTCTTCCACAGTGGTCAGACCTTCTTGCATCCCCACCAACGAGTAAGAGGTCCTGTCGCTCCACACTCTCACCAGCGTGCAGTGGTGCACGACCCAAATCTCATACAGCATCTCATACGGCTAACGGCCACGTGTGGCTAACGGCTGCTGTGCTACTGTAACACACAGAACACTTCCATCACCACAGAAGGTGCCATTGGAAATGCTGCTCTATTTACAGCTCATTTACACAATAGAAAAAGAGCTAACGTGAGAGCTTTTTATTGTCTTCTTCGCGTAAAATCCACCTCTTCTCCTACTGGATTTTGACAGGTGTTTGTATTTGCTCAGAAAGTCAAATTCCTGTTCAGCCACTTCTTGACTATATAACCATTAACAAATCATTTAACCCCTCTGAGTCCCAATTCCCTCGCCCTAATTACTTATTAGTTTTGTGTACTAAATTTGATAAGCAAGGTAAGATACATCATAACATGCGTCATGGTAAGTCCTCACGTGTATACTACTCTGGGTAGGAGTTTGTTTTTTGAATGTCTCAGTATGGTATTTTGAGAACCCTATAAAAAGCAAAGCTTAATGTTATATTTACCTGATCTGGATTTTTGTAACCCAAAAGTAGATTTGCTGCTTTTATATCACCATGAACATATTCATTTTCATGTATATATTCCAGTACATCCAACTGTAAAAAGAAATACATCAGGTTATACCGATGTCAATTTAGAACTCATGATCAACCTGGACATTTTGAATATAAAAATAGCATATATTTTTTCATATCAACAATGAAAAAGTGGCATATTTCACATTTATTTATCTATTCTAAAACATCACATGTACTGGTTGCTCATCCTGGGAAAAGCTGAATAAAATGACCCTCAAATATCAAGTGCTTTCACTGAACCTCTGATGAAAGGAAAGCAAGATTCAACCATGTCCACGCCCGTGCTCCTGATAGCCTGATGGGCAAGCCACACTGTGCAAAGCGAAAAAACACAGTAAAATCAGAGATCCCCTCAGCGATTCCTTACCCAAGGAAGAATTACAAACGGAGTTTTAGGGACCCCAGAAAAGAACAGCAGGTCCATGAGCATGGAGGCATTCCCCCTCTGCATCGCAACAGAGTGGCCCTCAGCTTCATCTCTGGAGCTGTTACCTGCACACAGAGTTCAATTAACACTGGATTCTGGCTAAGTGGATGAGTGGACAAGTGGGAAAATTAATTAGTTCTGTGTGTCACATCCAAACCTGGCATGAGCAGTTTCCTTCCATTTAAACTGGAAAAAAAATTAAAAAATAAAATGGAGCATAGGCAAACTAAACGCAAACAAGATAAGACAAATATGTGGTATAAACAAAATGTGTGCATGGGTGCTATTAAGATTTCATTGCTTCTTATTTGGCCAAGTATGTATTATTCATTGCCACACTAATTACTGCCACCATCCCAAACTCATAATAAAAACTTTATAGCACCCCAATACCATCATGTATTTAGTATGGAAAATAATATAATCTGCCATAGTTTGCATTGTTAAAAATGTAATTGACAAAGAGATGTTATTCTTATAGCAACATAAGCTTGTTCTGATATGTAAAACAAAGCTGTAAGAAAAAAAAAAATCATCCGACTGGAGAACCAGTGCTTCATTGTGTTTGCAGTGCCCAACACGGCCCATTCCATCACTAAGGGAGCCTGCTGTTCCCAACGTCACCAAAATAACCCGACTCCCAATACCTGACTTTGCTAGGGCAATAATCCTTCACTCTCTAATTAATTACACGAAGGGAAACAATCTGTACATTTTAACAAGTAAGTAACCTGAAAATGGAGCATGTGAAATAAGTCATTCCTTCTTACCATTCGAATACCTAGCTGCAGGACAGTTGACTTTTTAAAGGTACCATTCTGGTCAGAGATCTTCTGTAAATCTGTTCCTAGTCTTTCCATTACCATAAATCTGTAACTACAAGAAGATGATGTCACAAAGAGATCTTAAGATAGCAACTGAAACCTTCTGTGTATGAATTGAAACAAGAAAAAAATGTCCCCAATCTAACAATAAAGAATGATGCAGTATGAACCATTAAAGAAAAATGTACATTAATAATGCTGTCCTTTTGCAGGAAAATATTACTTAGTATTTTACTTTGCACTCAGTTTTCTAGAAGAAAGTGCTGTGCTGAACAACTCATACTGTCTTAGATCATGAAAAAAACTACTTTCTAAATTAAACAGTTTATATTCAGTTCATTTTGATTCTATGACCTTTTGGCCATAGAGTCTTGAGCAAATTATTTGTTCATACAGAAAATTTTATTTATATTTGTTTTTGACCTTATAAAATCAAATTGACTGTCTCTATACATTTATAAGCATGCCTTTTTAAAAAATGGACTTTTTCTTGTTCTTTCCTGTTTGGCACCTCTACCCCTTCTTTTCTTCCCTTCACTTACCCACATAGGACCCTATTCTGTATCAACCTGTTACGTATACAAACATGAATAGACACAGAAAAACTCTTTTGTTTTACAAAAATGTGATCTTATTTTATGCACTTTTCCGAATCATACTTTTTTCAATTGTATCTCACTGAAATCTTTCCAAGTCAACTAGTATAGCTTTAACTGATTTATTTAACGGGCTGCATAATATTGCATGAGATGAAAGTACCATGCTCAGCCATTCAGTCCTTTACTGGCAGAGCTTTATTTTGTTGCAAGATTATTGTTTGTTCGTTTTGTCTTTATTTAAAGCATTTAAAGATCATTTGAGAAAAGCACTGACCTTTGAGCTTATTTTTCTCACCAAGGGAAAACAAATCACCTAACTTTAAAGGCTACTGGAAGGACAAAATGGGTACGTAGCAAATGGCAGCATTTTTTTTCTTTTTAAAAATCACTGTTAGTGAATTATTTATATGTAATGATGAGCTATATTTGGCAGTTTTAAAAATATTTCTATTTCTAAAAATTCTTTTTTTTTGCGCCTCTCTTCAAGAGATAGAGCTTATTAATTAATTCTCCTCTCTTGAGTATAGGGTACATATGTGATCTTATGTACCCTATACACAATCTAGCTTGCTTCTACAAAGAGAGTGCAGTAGAAATGATAGGATATCGCTTCTCAGATTAGATTATAAAAAGACTGTGACTTTCTTCTTGGACGTATGCCCGTGTGTGCGCATGCGCTTTCCTCCTCCCTCTGTCCCTTGCTCTAGGGGATGCCAGCTGCCATGTCTTTACACACGTGGGCAGCCTATGGAGAGACATGGTGACGGTGTGAGGCCTGCCAACAACCACATGAGTGAACTCAGAAGCAGATCTTCTTAGGCCTGCCAAAGACCACATAAGTGACCACAAAAGCAGAACCTTCCCCATCTAACCGTCAAAGACGGCTGAGTACATCCTCGTAAGAAAGTCCTGAGCTAGAACCATCGAGGTAAGCCAGTTATGGAAACTGACCCCAGGAATTAAAGTAGTATTGGTTGGTTGTCATAAACCACTCCATTTTGGGTAACTTGTTATACAGTAACAGATATTAATAGACCACACAGAAAACAGGTATCAGATGATTTTTTATTATAATAATTCTAATTTTACCTTTTACCCTTGAATTCAGTAAGACCAGATCCATAAAACACAGGAATTCCTAAATAATCAAGTTGTTTTAGTTCTATCCAGTTCTTGACTGCAAAGACAAATTTAATAGAAAAAAGGATAAATGTTTTTTATAAAGATATTTCTTACTTTTGCATTGATGCTAAAACTTACTTAACTAGCCTAAATAGAAATTAAACCTTCCTAAAATTTTTTTAGAAATCAAAAGTATCTATCAAATGGCTTTAAATTCTACTTAACATTAATTAACACAAAAACATAAAAAGAAATTTCAAATTAAATAAATTATAACCACTCTATTAATAAAATGTTTTAATGCCATTAAACTAATAAATAACAAAAGTAGCAAGAGTCATAAAGTGCATTATCATATACACAAATGTTATTATTCATGAAAAAAAATCATTCTTTTATATGCTAGTTAAATTTTAAAAAACATTTTAACCACCAAAGAATCAGTAGAGAGATGATTTTTTCTTCCTTATTACTTAAAAATCTAAAGCCATGGTACTCAAATAACAGAAACTAGGCAAAAAAATTATCTTACTTTGAAATTATATTATACAGGAAGATTTGATTAAATTTAATTTTTAAAAAACGGACCCACTTAAAACAATCAGATAGCTTAATTTTTCACTTGTCTACCCTGTAGAAAATTAATGTTTAAGAGAGCTCTGATAAACAATCAAGTTTAATGGATTTTATTTGTCACCCTGAAATACTTCAAGCAGTCAGTAAAGGCTACAGTCTTAATGTTTAGAAGGTTTTATTAAGAAAAAAAAAAGTTAATTATTGAGGCTAAACTCATCATCCCTTTTCCTAAACATAATGTAAAGATCTTTGACTATAACGTCATTACTCAAATCAACTTCCTTAAAGCTTTACTTAGTCCATAGGTAACTTACAGTGTTTAGAAACGCTTTTATTCTTCTTCAGCTCTGCTCATATCCATTTCACATTCAAATCCTCTAACTGGTAGTTTTTACATCTGATCCTCAGCTCCAACTAATTTCTCTAGATCCATATGTCTAGCATTTTTCACGTATTTTCTAAAGCATCAAAATGTTTAATGGTTGTATCTATACATCTTACCATACCCCATTCTAAGATCATTCCTTTTGTTTATGTATCTACTGTCCATGTCCATTTTAATTATTTTTCCTCACATCCTTCCTATCCAAATGGTTTTTTAAAAGATTTTTAAACTTATTTTTAGAACAAGGGGAAGGGAGAGATAAAGAGAGGGAAAGAAACATCAATGTGAGAGAGAAAGATCAATCAGTTGCCTCCCATATGTGCCCTTGCCTGGCGAACCCGCAACCCAGGCATGTGCCCTGACTGGGAACTGAACAAGTGACCTTCCACTTTGCGGGAGGATACCCAACCAACGGAGCCACACCAGTCAGGGCCAAGTTTTTAAAAATTAATTTCATTCTAGTATCTTTCACATTTACCAAACTCTTTCTTGGTAGCTTGGATCAATAACACATTTTATGTAAAGTAGTAGAAACAATTCTGAAACATATAACCCATTACATAATATCAAAATTTGTAAACCACCTGTCTTTTTTATATGTTGTAACAGATAACTGTATCATTTTACAATAACATTTCTAATTGGAAAGAATTTTCCAGAAGGCGAGAAAAAGATAAAAATATTTACACTCACTTTAGCAAGCACATATATGGAAGTAGCTTGCTTTGCTAATTTTACTTACTACATTCTTTTTTTGCAGCTCTTTGGTAAAATTTAAGTTCCGAAAATAATGGGCCATTTTCTTGATACTCCTATAAAAAAAAAGAACAATTAATTTTACTTTAAAAATCTTAGAGATAAAATTGGTATTGCAACTGTAAAAATATGGATATACATATGTAATATACAATAGTACTTGAGTCATTATTATAAAACACAGGCACCAGATTTCCACTGAAAATCTCTACAGAAAGCACTAAATAAACTTAAAGAATCTCATTTTTGAATTTAACATATTGCAATGCTATCTCCATACAGTTTTACACATGGAAGGCGTCTTCTACTGGAAAGTACTTAACTGAAAGCACTGAGAACTTAATACACACAGACACTCAGTGTGTACCAACATGCACATCAGGAGATACACTGCAGACTACCTGGTGGCTCATGCTACCTGACGCCTTTACTGAGTGTCTGCGCATTTCATTCATTGTACTGGGCACAGAAGATACAGACAGAAATAGAACCTCATCCCTGCCTGTAAGGACCATACCATCTAGAGTAGAGAGGAAAGAAGAGGGGAAGTAGGGGAGGACAAAGAAGACAGACAGCTAGGTAAGACAAAAGGGTTATAGATGCTATCACAGAAGAACAAAGTTCTCCAGTCTTTACATTTTAACAGTGTGAAAATACAACATAACATTAGGTTTAATGATAAGTAAAATTATGAAAATTATGATGAGACACATTTTTACAAAAAAAAAATGAATAACGCAGAAAAAAGTCAAATATATGCAAAATACAAATTTAAGAGCAATACTTACCACTTTTATTACATGTCTTGCATCTTCATCTGGTTTATTTATGGGGAAAGCTGCAGAACAAAACACAATGGGGAAAAAAATAGTGATTCAAATTACTGAACGCCTGCTATATTCCAGACATCGTGCTAAGTACGTCACATATATTATTTTATTCTATCCTCCAAAAACCTGTTATAGTAGTAGGTATCATTTCCATTTTACACAAGATCTGACTAAGGTTTGACAAGTTGAAAAATTTGCTAAGAAGTAGCTGATGGGAGATTGAAACTCAAATCTGTCTGACACCATAGCCCACACTCTTTACCACAAACCATATTTAAATATTCAAACAAGTAAAACCAATAAATGATATTAATCACATAGATCTAAATGTGAAAAAAAAATTTTCTAGATATATGGCATTAAACCCAATAAATGGTAAATAGTAAAATCTATTGATTCATTTTTACTAAATTAAAACCTTTGATAATTCAGAAATGAAAATTGATTCATTTTAAGTAGAAAGTTACAAACAATTTCTACTTGGTAAAATTCTAAAATAAGTCAAGTTAGAAAAAGAAAAGGGTATAAGGGTGATAAATGGTAACAGGAAAATTTCAATAAAAATAAACGATTAAAATAAATTTTTTAAAAAGTCTTAAAAATTATCTTCTGAACTTAGCAATCTATGATTCCAACATTAAAGAATACAAGTCTCATAATATATACTCATTTCAAGCTATCTTACTCCATTTTATTATTTACCAATTACATTTTAGATGTAGCAATACAACTTCTGAAAACCCTATTGTTAAATCGCTAGATGAAATCAACACATTCCTCTAAATTACTAAAAGATTCCTCTGTTTTCAAATCTTCAACAGAGAAGTTGGCACGTATATTTATTTGTCCTTTGAAGTCTAGAATTTTGTCATTCATCTGTTCATTCAACTAACCAATATTTATCTATCAAGAGGCTGGAATATGCAAGGAAGACACCATGTTAAGCATTAGGATGATGTTTACAGTAGAGTGAAAAGGAAAAAGGTGAAATTGTTATTCAATATGACTAAAAATCAGCACTTAGACTGAGAACAAGATCAAATTCCTCAGGCATATTTTCTGTATGTTTATCAAAATGCTGTGTCCTCTTATTACTACTCCCAACATTTTTCCTGTTCTTTCTCCTAAGTCTATCAACTGTTCTATTAATCCACAAGGTCGATGTAAAAAGTACATCACAACTTTACTAAAGTATATAAATTGTACCTTAAAGTTGTACACATGCACAATTTTCTTACCCATTCTTGAAAATTTTGATGTTAGCAATGCTATTAGTCAGTTGAAGAAATTATGACTTCAATTTTAGTGGATATTACAATTTAAATTGTAAACGTAGACATCTTTACAGTAACAAGAAAACTAAACTTATTCATATCAACTGAATTTCTCTTTTCATCTTTATTCATATAATGTGGTGTTGTTTTCACTCATGCGGCAGTCCCAAGGGAACTGCATGCAGGAGGGGTGAGTTACCCACATCTCCAGAGAAAAAAAAACAAGCACACACAGAAGAGCTGCAGTCCTGCTAGAGTAGACGCGAGAAAAGCCTTTCCTCCCGACAAATGGCACATCACTGCTTTCCAGTCCGACGCCCAAGGCTGCGGAGAAACAGTCCTGCCCTAACCCTGGGCCACTGGTCTTTGCCTTCTGGGTTATAAGCTGGTAAGAGGAAAAAAAACAAAAACAAAAACTTTTCCACTTCTTGTCTAGAAGCAAGTGACCACAGCAGCAAATAAATCTTTAAGCCAAACAGAATGTAAGAAGCAGAAAAGCACAAAAGGAAAACAGGGATTTCAATCAGCGGTGTCCAACCTTTTGGCATCTCTGGGCCGCACTGGAAGAAGAAGAGTTGTCTTAGGTCATGCGTTAAATACACAAACACTACCGAAAAACTGATGAGCAAAAAAAAAAAAAAAAGGGTTTTAAATAAATTTACAACTTTGTGTTGGGCCACATTCATAGCCATCCTGGGCCGCAAGCAGCCTGCAGGCCGCAGGTTGGACACAGGTAACATATTAAGTGGCCATTGCGGAAAACAGGTACCCAATCAGTCCAAACCCTACTCCTTGCTGCTTCCAATCAGTACATCCCTACCACGGTGCAGTCTGAACCTTCCCTTCATACTATTTCACATGAATATAATCACGTGTTGACATGTACTTGAAACATCCCCACACTCGTCCTTTGATATCTACACAATGTTCGCTAAAACTCCCCAGTCAGATTATATTGGGGAGCCCAAATCCTAAATCAATTGACTAGAAAGCTTTTGGAGATGGATGTTAAACAAATAAATTGCCTTAGTTACCATGGAGTTCTCTTTACAGTAATCAATCAGTTAATTAATGAAACAAATATTTATTTACCACTGTAAGCCCAGCCACATTCTAGTTAGTAAAATTAAATGATCGTGGAAAACAGACATGGTGTCTGCTTTTTATAAAGCAGACATACATCAAATACTCATACACAGTGTAAAACTGTAATTATGAATGTTAAAGGAAGTCGTAGATGGTAGTATGAGAATGTATAATTTAATTTGTATAAAAGAAAATGCTTGAGCAAAACTAGTTGGAGAGATGATAAAGGGCTAGATGAAAATCTAGTTAATAATTTCTAATGAGAGGTTTTTAAAAGCTTGAGGTACATATGGAAGATGGAAACACACAATTAGATCTGCACTGCGGACAGATCACCACACTGCACTATGGAGAGCAGACCGCAGGGGAGCCTCAGTGTACGTTGACAGATGAGCAAGGATTTAATTGTGGTAAGAGGACTGTAGTTTGGACTACAGCATCGATGTTAGGAAAGAACGTCCTTTATAATCTGTTATAAAGAAAAATACCAGATTCCATAGATTTCAGAACCCGACAGAACTTAACAGTGGAGGAAAAGGGGTCTAGTTTGGTAAATTACAGCTTGATTGATCTACTGGCGGATGAGAAGAATGACCAATCACAACAGTGATGGTGTTGAAAGTGTGTCGTCTCATACCTTCACCTAAATTTCTGACGAGAGGTCCAATGACCTGATAAGGAACATATTGTGCGCACATATCATATCTCCTCCCCAGCATTTCTTTTCTATGCATTGGGAACCTCGTCTGGTTTTCCTTTGAGAGATCAAACCTCCCACTTTCCATGCGGACTTGTCCTCTTAGATCCCAGACTTGGGCTCATAATCAAGCCTGGCTAATGGCCAGATACAAGCCCGCTGGCCACAGGAAGCAGTTCAGAAATGGCAAAGTGCCCCAAGTAGGTAAAAAAACCCCTCCCTAGGATTTGATGCTAAAATGCCAAGTAAGATAGACCATAGGTAAGCTATAAGGATACTAAAACCCTAGAAATAGTAGTGATCATTTTCCTTAGCTAAATGGGAAATAAGGTCTGAAAACCAAATCCAACCCTGAGGAAAGTAGGGGTGAGGCAGAGAGAGAGCCCCAGTCTCCCCATGTCTGCAGCCGGAAAAGCCCTGTGCACACCACTTACGAGAATTAAAGTCGCCCATTTGTGTTTCTAACATTGGCAACCAAAGACTACATAGAAAGCAACTAGAAAAATTTAAATATAATACTAGTACACTAGGTAAACCAAAAACTTTCTTCTATAAAAATAAACAGGGTGCTGAATAAAATAAATCAAATGTTCTTATAAATGCAGAGGTAGTCTGCCAAAAAAAAAAAAGTAAGGAAGCCAAAGGCAAAGGGAAATCTAGAAGCCGGTGGGAGCTGTGCAGAGCCCTGATGTCCAGGCCACGCCGCACCCTTGAAGGAGGCTGCCCAAGAACCTGGGTGTGAAAAGCTCCCTGGGAAAAGGGCAAGTCCTTGGGCCTGTGAGGTAAATACATTTAAAGTTGAGATGGCCACATAAAGTCAGAATTTTCAAAGTGCTGCATCTTTACGAACGTGGGGCATTAAAAAGATAGGGAGTTAGGGGAGAGGGATAAAGGGGAAGGAGAGGGGAAAGAGAGAACCAACGAGAGAGAGAGAGAGAATATAAATAAATGAATGAATCCACTACCACAAAACACAGAAAGAAACAAACTTGTCTTGGCCTAGATCTTGAGTATTAGGAAAAGCAAGGTGTCTCCTGATAATTATTCCAAAAGTTCCCTTCAGGAATTTAGGCTAAAAATTATACCACAGAGTGGTACAAAAACTCAAAACCAATGACAGCACCTGGCAGAAGCAATAAACAAATCACCTTCAAGGGACACTTTGGACACACAAGATTAGCAGAGCTAAAGCACAGCGAAAGATAAACTAGTGATCCATAATTACAAAACAGAAGAAAAGGCAAACAAAAGGTATACAACCTCAAGAAACTTAGACTTCCCATAGAGACCTACAGATTGACTATCTGCTTAAAATGATAACAGACCACGAACAAAGGTATCAATAAGAAAGAAAGCAAATGCTATACAAACACGAGTGAACAAACTGATTGTGATGAGAAAAACATCAGAGATCTAAGAAAGAGTGGCCAAGAACAGGAAATACATTAGAATTCCAAGAGAAAACCTGGGAGTAAATCTGAATTTGCAACAGCAAATACTGGAAGCTACTCAAATATCTATCTTTGGTAGAATGTTTAACAAATTATATTAAAGTCACAGTATTGAATACATTGCAGCAAAGCAAATAAAAAAAATACAGATACTGTAGCTATAGAGATGTATCTTAAAGACAAACTGTAGAGGAAAAGAGACTGTATAAAACAGGACACTTGTGATTTAATTTATATACATTTTAAAACCCACAAACTTAAATTATGTTTGGTTCAGGAGGCATATATACATATAACTATAAAAAATAGAGCAAAATAAAAAGTGTCATTAGAACTACAAGGGAGAGAAGTGGTGTCTGACCTTCTGGACTGCTGCGTAGTGTACGAACTATTATTCACTTGACTTCAACAGGAACTGAGTGTTTTGAGTTACACTTTTTTGATAAACTATATGTTTGTCATATGGACTTTTCTATATATTAATGCACATAATAGATATATAGCACTACTACACAAAACCTCATAAACGGACAAATGATAGACTAGATTGAGCTAGAAGGAGAACTAGTGAACCAGATTAGATCTGAGGAAATAATACAGAATTCAGCAAACGTAGATCAAGAGACATAAAATGTGAAGAAGAGATTATGAAACACTAGCGAATATGTGACAGAAAAACAATTTTCTAACAAAAATTCCACACCTAGAAAAGAGAGAGAATGGAGGCTTGTTACTGTTGAATGAATGTCTTATAACTTTCTAATATTTTTAAATCATGAATCCTCATATTTAAGAATCACAAGTCCCTGGCAAGATAAATAATAGATCTGTACTTCAGTCTACTGTATTCCAACTGTAGAACACTAAAGACTAAGTTCTAAAAAGCATCTTGACAGAGAAGAATGTATTATATACAAAAGTAGATGAAGGGACAACAGACTTCTGATTAGCAACAAGAGACTTAGTAAACAATTCAATACCATCATCCTAATATGCTGAGAGAAAATAATCACATGTGCCAGAATAAGGGGCACTGAAAACAGTGACAGAAATAACGCACGAGATAGGACCACAGTGACGAAAGTGCTGCAATGCCCATGTATCTGTCCCCCGGGGAAAATGAGAGATACTCTTAACCTCATAATCTGTTAAATCAAGAAGATACATTGAAAGTTTTCAAATAGCCTCTAAAATAATAGAAACAAAATTCACTAACCTTAAAATCAGTTAAGAAAAAAAGAATAAAGAAAAACTAAAAAAAAAAAAAAAAGGAAAACAACAGTTTTAAAAAAGATAAAAAAGGCAGATTAAAATAGAAATATGAAAATGGAAGTAAATTAACATGCTTGAGTACATTTATTTTTAGGCACACATTTTTTTCACATTTTAATATCTCTGAAACTCGAATGCATCTTATAACTACAGGTATCTCACAGTGGCTGTGGCCACACAGCAGCTACACGACAGTTGTTACCGCCTGTGCAGGGACAAACTCAGTCCCGGGTGTCTGTCAGTTTTCACTCTAACTGAGTCACATACCTTGGTAGTATTACCTGTTAAGTTTAACTGTCATTTACAATGATTTGTGTAAGTTCGAAATTAATTAACTAACCAGCCCAAACACAGGAGTGGTGCGTAAATCCTACATTAGTGAAAAAATACTCATTAAGACACGACGGCAACAAGTGGGTATTCTGTGAGTTCCACTTGTGGGACTGTCTTTAAGGAATCATGTCACAGTCTAACAGGAAATACAGGTGTTACATGTAAACTAGGTTTTACATGACCACGAAAGAAATGACTCCAGAGAAAGATAACTATAGACTTTTAAGCACCTAATGGAGACTCAACATACATACACAAAATAATGATGTATCTTATAATTAATGGCTTCTTAGATTTAACAATATATGACAGTAATCACAATCAATTTAAGTAGATTAAGTTCACTAGCTAAAGCAAGAAATTGTAACATTGTTAAAAATAAATAAATGCATACTAGTTATGAGACATAACTAAGCCTAGTGGTGACAGAGAAAGAAAATAAAAAGATAAAAATAAAATACGCCAAAACTAGCCATAAAATGGCTGGAATATATATTTTCAAAATTACATAAATCTCAGGAAATAAATTATTAACATTAGTCCAACCTAATCATAAAAAATGATTCAACAACCCTGGCTGGTGTAACTCAGTGGACTGAGCACAGGCTGAGAACCAAAAGGTCGCCGGTTCGATTCCCAGTCAGGGCACATGCCTGGGTTGCAGGCCAGGTCCCCAGTGGGGGCCACATGAGAGGCAACCACACACTGATGTTTCTTTCCCTCTCTTTCTCCCTCCCCTCCCTTCTGTCTAAAAAAAAAAAAACGATTCAACAGAAAGATAAAAATTATGAATTTGACCATATCTGATAATGTACCTTCATAATATATAAATCAAAAACCAGCAGAATTACAAGAAAAAAGTGACAAAAATTGTGGAACATTTTAATGCAATTTTATAATATACAGATAAGCAGACAAGAAGATAAATTGAAACCCAATTAATAGTTTTTAACCAGAGGCCACATAAAACAAAACACCTGAACAATTAATGAACACACATTCTTTCTGACTAACGTATGACTGTGTTTGAAACTGCCCGCATTCGCACCCAGAGCAGGTTTCACCAAATACCAGAATGGCAGGGCTGTGAGAGCCACATTCTGTGAACATAGCACCTGGTCCCTAGAAAGAAAAAATCACAATGGAAATTAGAACATACACAGGACTAAATAACATTGAAAATATCATATTGAAACTAGGATGCAGTTGAAGTTCATATTTATTGCTTGTTTTTCTGACAGAACGCAAGCTTCACAAAGATAAAAATGTTGTTTTATTGAGATGTGTCCCAACACCTAGAATAGAGCCTAGCAGGCATTCATTATATATTTGATGAGTAACTTAATGAATAAAAGTAGTACAGAGAGTAAGTTTATAGAATTATTTTTTTTATTTTTAACAAGACTGAGGAGCAGCCAAGATGCTGACCTAGGAGACTCCTGAGCTCCCCTCCACCCAAGGATGCATTGAATGTACAGCCACATGAGAAGCAATCCCCTCTGAAAGAGATTCATACACACGCTGACCAACTCCTACACACCAGGGGAACGAAAAAACACACATATAAGAGACCCTGACTGTGGTCCTCATCTAGGCAATGCTGACAGGTCTGGGCACAGCCTCAACTACTGGCTCCACTGAAAACAAAAAAGGCACCTTGACTAATCACAGAGGTTTGACACACAACGGGGAGATTGGGCCAGGCTAGCTGATGGGGTTCATTTAGTACATGAGATCTCTGTCAGGACGGGGGCAGGGTGGCTATTTTATCTAATGTGCAATAACCAACAAAGAGAGTCAGGGAAAAATGAAGAAATAACAAAATACATTCCAAACAAGAGAAGAAGATAAATCTCCAGAAATAGATCTTTTTTCATGAAAAAGAGATAAGTAACTTACCTGGTAGTTCAAAATAAGGGTAATAAAGAAAATCAGTGAGGTCAGGAGAACAATGCATAAACAAAGTGAAATTTCAACAAAGACATAAAAAATAATACAAATTACCAAGTAGAAATTATAAAGCAAAGAATACAATAACTGAACTAAAAGGTTTGATACAGGGTTTCAACAACAGCCTGACTCAAGTGGAAAATAGGGTACATGAACTGAAAGACAAAGCAGTGAATTTCACACAATCCGAGGAACAAAATGAAAAAAAGAATAAAAAAGAGTAAATACAGCTTAAGGGATTTATAAGACACCATCAAGCAGACCAATGTCTATATTTTAAAGGTCCCAGAAAGAGAAAAGTGAGAGAAAATGCCAGTTTATTCAAAGAAATAAGGTCTAAAGTCTTCCTTACTTGGAGAAAGAAACAAACTTCCAGATCCAGGAAGCCTAGTACCAAACAAGATTAATCCAAAGAGATGTACACTAACACATTGTCCTTAAATAGTCAAAAATTATAGACGAGGACAGAATCTTAAAAGCAGCAGGAGAAAATAAGCAGGAGAGAAAGTGACTTGTTATATACAAGAGAATTCCCTAGGTCTAACAGTGGCTTTTTCAGAAGAAACCTTGCAAAACAGAAAAGAGTGAAATGAAAGAAAAAATTGCCAATCAAGAATCCTCAACTGACAAAGTTCTTCAGAATTAATGGGGAGAAAGAGTTTCACAGCCAAACAAAAGCTGAAGGAATTCATAACCACTAGACCAGCCTTATAAGAAATGTTAAAGAAGTTCTAAGCTGATATGAAAGATGAGAATTATTTAAAAAAACACATGAAAGTATGAAACTACTAAAGGTAAAATATATGGTTAAATTCAAACTACATTAATAAAGTAATGTAGTTATTATTATTAGTTAATGTAGTGGGCAAATCTCTTGTAACCCTAGTATAGAGGTTAAAAGACAAAAGTATTTTTAAAACTATAATAATTTTTAATAAATATATAAGATAAAAACATGTAAATTTTGAATATATAAAATGTAGGAGAGTGTGTAAAAATGTAGAACTTTTGTATGTGTTCAAAGTTAAATTGTTACCAATTTAAAATAGATTGTTGTAAGATAGTCTTTGTGAATGATAACTACAAAACAAAAACTTATAGTAGATATACAAAAGATAAAGAAATCAAAGCTTATCACGAAAAAATTATTAAATCACAAATGAGGAGAGCAAAAGAAGAACAAAGGTACTATAAAGCACCCAAAAACAATTATAAAAATGGCAGTAGTAAGTCCATACCTATCAATAATTACTTTAAATGTGTATATATTGAATTTCCAAATAGACATAAAGAGATTGAATAGATGAGAAAAAAATGAGACCCAGCTATGTGATGCCTACATGAGATTCACTTTAGCTTTAAAGACAGATATTAAAAGTGAAAGAATGAAAAAGATGTTTTTTGTAAATGGAAACCAAAGGAAAGCAGAAAAGCTATGCTTATCTCAGAGAAAACAGACTTTAAACCAAAAACTGTAATGAGACAGAGACATTATATCATTTATGTAACAATAACGGCATCAGTTCATCAGGGGATAAAATTGTAAATATTTATGCACTCAACATGGGTGTACCTACATATATAAAACCAATATTAACAGATCTAAAAGTGGAAATAGATGGCAATACAAAAATAGTAGGGTACTTTGATACCCTACTTTCAATGATGGATGGATCAGACAGAAAACCAATGAGAAAACACTGGATTTAAACTAATAAAAGTGCCTCCTTTAAGGAATGCCTGCTTTCACTACTCTTATTCAACATAGCACTGGAAGTCCCAGCCACAGAAATCAGACAAGAAAAAAAATAAAAGGCATCCAAATTGGAAAGGAAGAAGTAAAACTGTCATTGTTTGCAGATGACATGTACTATATACGAAGAACCCGAAAGATTCCACCAAAAACCTACTAGAGCTGATAAATGAATTCAGCAAAATGGCAGGTTACAAAATATTCAGAAATCTGTGGCATGCTTATGTATCAATAATGAATCCTGAAAAAGCTCAGCAATCTTACGAGAGAAGAACAAAAAGTTGGAGGTATCACAATACCTGATATCAAATTATACTACAAGTCCTCTGTATAAAAACAGCATGGTACTGGCATGAGAACAGACAAATAGATCAAAGAACAGAATGGACAGCCCAGAAATAAACCCACGCCTTTATGGTCATTTAATGTTTGACAAAGGACACAAGAGCATACAATGGAGTAAAGATGGTATTTGAAGACACCATCTTAAGTGGTGCTGCGGAATCGGACAGGTACATACAAAAAAAATGAAACTAGGCCACCAACTTCTACCATACACAAGCATAAACTCAAAACGGACAAAAAACTTAAATACAAGTCTAAAAACCATAAAAATCATAGGAGAAAACATAGTATAATCTCAGGTGTTTATCATAGCAATTTTTTGCTTATATATCCCCTTGGGCAAGGAAAACAAAAGAAAAAATCAACAAATTGGATTACATCAAACTAAAAAGCTTCTACACAGCAAAAGAAACCATCAACAAAATGAAAAGGGGAACCCACTTCAATGAAGAATACAGTCACCAGTGATACATCTGATAAGGAGTTAATTTACAAAATATATAAAGAACTTACACAACTCAGCACCAGAAAGACAAACAATCCAATCAATAAATAGACCTGAATTGACACTTCGACAAACAGGACATACAAATGGCCGATAGACACATGAAAAAATGTTCAACACCACTAATCAACAAAGAGATGCAAATTAAAACCACAATGAGATATTATCTCACACCTGTCAGAATGGCCATCATCAATAGAACAACAAACACCATAGCTGGCAAGGATGTGGAAAAAAGAGAACCCTCATGCCCTGTTTCTGGGAATGCTGACTGGTGCAGTCACTGTGGAAAACAGTATGAAATACTTCAAAAAATTAAAAATGGAACTGTCTTCTGACCCAGTGATCCCACTTCTGGGAATAGAGCCTAAGAGACTTGACACACTAATTCGAAAGAATATATGCACCCCTTTGTTCATTGCAGCATCATTTACAATAGCCAAGATCTGGAAACAGCCCAAGTGCCTATCAGTAGATGAGAGGATAAAAAAAGCTGTGAAAAAAAAAGAAGGAAATCTAACATTTTGTGACACCATGGCTGGACCTGGAAAACATTACGCCAAGTGAAATAAGCCAGTCAGAGAAAGACAAACTCCATATGATCTCACTTATGTGTGGAATCTAATGAACAACAACAAACTGATGAACAAAATAAACACAGAGGCATGGACACAGCAAACAGAGTGATAGCTATCAGAGGGTGGGGCTTGGGGGACTAGACGAAAAAAGGTGAAGGGATTAAGCAAAAAAAAAACAACACATTTTATGTGTGTGTGTGTGTGTGTGTGTGTGGTTTTTGTAATTATACCTTTTCTTTACACAAAGATACAAAGAGTAGTGATAGCCAGAGGGAAAGGGGGTGGGAACAGATGGAGACGGGCAAAGGTGGGGGTAACTGGGATGGAAAGAGACTTGGCTTGATGTGACGGGTACACAATGCAGTGTGCAGATGATGTTTTACTGAGTTGTAAACTTGAAACCTGTATGATTTTGCAAACCAATGTCACCCTGATATATTCAATTAAAAAAGAAAGAAAGAAAAAGCATTTGACAAAATTCAATACCCATTCTTGATAAAGACTCTCGGTATACTAGGGGAAAACTTCCTTAATTTGACAAAGAATGTCTATCAAAAACCTATAGCTAATATCATACTAAATAATGAGGGATTGAATGCTTTCTCCCTAAAACTGAGAACAAGTGAAGGATGTGCACTCTCACCATTCCTATTCAATAAGTACTGGAAGTCCTAGCTACTGCAATGAGTCAAGAAAAATAAATAAAAGACATACAGATTAAAAGGAAGAAATATAATGACCCCTATTTGCAGATGACATTACTGTCAGTATGTTTAGAAAATTCCAAATAACCTGGTATCTTCCCCAAATCCTAGAATAATTAAGTTTACCAAGATCATGGGACATAAGGTCAACATGCAAAAACAATTACATTTCTATATAGTAACAATGTACAGTTAGAAACCAAAATTACAAAATCAGTAACATTTTCTAGATCATCAAAAATTTAAAGAGAAATTTTACATATATAGCTAACAGTGCACATACAGAGCCGATATACTAAAGACTACAAAATACTAAATACACAAAACAAGACCGAAAGAAATGGAGACATACTGTATCATGGATTAGAAAACTCAACATAGTAAAAATGTCCCATCTCTCCAAATTTACCCATAGATTTAACTCAGTACCAATCAAAACCTCAGCAAGCTTTTTTCTGTAAATATAAATTAATCAGAAAATATATATGGAAAGGCAGGGATTTTAAAAAGCTAATATAATTGTTAAAAGAGCAAAGTAGAAGAAACCACACTACCCAAATGTCCTTTAATGGCACACGAAACAAACTGGTCCGTGCGTACAATGCACCCTGCTTGGCAATGAAAAGAAATGAACTACTGACATGCACAACAACTTGGATGAATCTCAAAGGCATTATGCTAATTTAAAAAACCCAATCTCAAAACTATACAATCCCATTTACAGGAATTCTGTACATCCCTAAAAACACAGAACTGCAGGGATGGAGAACGACAGATCCCAGTGCCAGTGGTCGGGGGCAAAGAATCGGTGCACTACACAGACACGGCAGGAAGAAGATTTTAGGGGTGATGAATTTGTTTTGTATCTTCATCGCTGTCATGTGTTAAAAATTCACAGAAATGTACACACAAAGTCAATTTCTCTGTTTATTTTTTTAAAATATTAACAAAAAAGATACAACCAATACATAATCATAATACAAAGCAGAATACGCTTACTGATAAAAAGAGAGGCAAAAATATTGTTGAAAAATACGTCATGTAAAACTTTGGCAGAAAATGCACAAAGGAAAACGTAGGCTTCGAGGGGAAGGCGGACTTCAACACAGTTTGACTGCGTAGAAACTGGAGAGAGAATACAGGTTCTCTCAAAGAAAAAAACAGAACAAAGAGAAAAACAGAACAGGCAAGATGATCTTGTTACTTATTTCCAGCAAAGGATTCCAAAACTAAGACATACAAAAATTCTTGTTTTTTACAATTACTGAATCACCACACACTTAATTTTTAAAATGAGTTCTTGTGTAGTTGGAGGGTGGGGGGGAACTTATTCACTATAATGCTATAAAAGCTCTCCAAATATGTTATTTCTTCTTAAATATTCAACTATGTACTTCATTGATTTTTATAGCACAACCAGTTATCCTCAACCGATTTCAGTAATGGAATGTTTCCTGGAATGGCTCAAAGGAGAAAGGCTCAGGTGGAACATGGGCAGAAGGGCCAGAGCCCCCCCCAACCCCCCCACCTGGGCTCCACGGAGGCCAGTGTGAACGCAGGCTGCTGGTAACTCAGTCATCTTCTGAGTGCATATTATCTCCACTTATCCTGTATTTGTAATATTTCCTATTGAATGCTATATTTTCTTTCCTCTCCTCAAGCATAAAAATAAACAATAATCCAGCCATATTAAATTCTATCATTATATTCTTACTTGGCTTTATTAAACTTTTGCCAGTAGTCCTCGTTTGTAGAACAATTTTTAAAAACTGCTTATTTTACTCTTACACATGTATGAAAAATCTTGAGCATTTGTTGTCTTTATTGTTTTAAGTATATCTCTTTTGGTAACTAATTATGAGATTTCTGTCAACACTATTCTTTAACAGAGGATTTTAGACTGTTTATTTACTGTAGTAATGCTCTATAAATTTATGTTATCATTATCCTTCTTTGCTCTCTCCTTCATCAATTACATACTGCGGTACATGTTACGTATTTTATTTCTTTTTATAATAGAGTATCTTGCAATCTATCTATTTCTCAGATACTCTTACCAGTGATATACTCTAATTCAGAAGTTTTCATTATTATTAGCTAAATACATTTTGAGCTTGCCTGAGGGTTGATGTGGAACTTAACTTTTTTGTTTAACTTTTATTCCTATAATTATTAAACACAATTGATTAATATACTTTAAACATTTTATTTTTATTTATTTTTAGAGAGAGGAGAAGGGAGGGAGAAAGCGAGGGAGAAACAGCAATGTATGGTTGCCTCTCACATGGCCCTCACTGGGGACCTGGCCTGCAACCCAGGCATGTGCCCTGACTGGGAAACGAACCGGGACCCTTTGGTTCCCAGCCTGCATTCAATCCACTGAGCTACACCAGCCAGGGCTGATTAATATACTTTAGATAGGTGAATTGCATCATAAAGTTCTATGTTGAAAACTATAATTTTTACTAACCTGTTTTTACCTTGTATCATCACATCTTTTCTTAACAATTTAATTCATCATCTCTTTTAAGTCTCCTTCAATTATATACTTTCAAGTCTACTTTGTCATTGTGGTAATCTGTTATAAAATCATTTCAGGTTTCCTAAGACCTCAAGTGTTCCCTTCTATCTCTTAAGAACATTCAGTCAGGATAGATAGTAGAGTGGAATAACAGCCATATTTCTCTGAGTTATCATGAACTTTTTCTATTTTCAATCTATGAGTTAAAGGCTGAGTAGTTCTTAACTGCCCTTTCTGAAATGGCATAATTAAATTCTGTATTTTAAGTTTAAAAGGCCTCTACATAAGCACTTTGGCCCCACCCTTACTTTTTTGAAACATCTCTAATAATGTTCATGCTGAAGTTAGGTTTCAAATATGAGAAATCTTTCTCACATCTCTCATTATGGTCTCTATTTTGCAGGTTTTTACCTTTTCATGTGATATTCTTATTATCCAAAGATATACTACATAAACAGATAACAGAGCACTATCTTTTCTTCTTGATGATCTCTTAATGTCATTTTTCTGTGACATTTTGCTTTCTCATTAATAGTCCAGCTAACTCTTTGCTCAGGTGAAGTCAACTCTTTCCTTAACGCCTGTGTCCATGTTTCTGCATCTCTCACCCTCTTTCAGGTTTTTAGGGTCAGAGGAACTTAAAAGTTCTCCCCCCAATAAAAACTTATTTCTATAGAGATGCCATAACGCATTCAATTTACATTAAACTCGTTCATTTCAGAACATACCTATCTGTTCCCCAGTTGCTGGAACAGAAATTCTGAAATCACAGAAATCTATACAATTTTTGTCTTCCCCTGGTATCACACAGCAACATTTACCCATTAGATACATAATTTTGTTTTGATTTCTTCTCATTTTCTTGAAATGTACTGTGAGAATGTTTTAGCAATTTTTACTACTTTTCCTTCTACTATCCTGACAACTTGTAAGACAGAGGGTTTACATAAGCAATACTCTATCTCAACTGTAATACTCACATCTGACCCTGGAGATCTCCATTAGACTTACAACACATAGTCTTTTAATCGAAAAGAAGATCAAGTATTAATATAATAAGTTTTCTTCACATTCTCCAGAAATTGGAATGGTAACCCTGTATCACCATAAGTGTTCAAAACCACATGTTCTAATGTAATATGATAGTTTTTTCACTCTTTTCCTTGCCATGTATATGTGCCAAAAAAAAATTCTAGCACAACCATTAGCATTGCAATAGCTAATAAATATCTCTTCTCCATTAAACACATCTAAGCCCACACTGGCGTGGTTCAGTTGGTTGGAGCATCATCCCGTGGACTGAAAGGTCCCGGGTGTGATTCCCCGTTGGGGCACATGCCTAGGTTGCAGGTTCAGTCCCCCTGTCAGGGCACATGCAAGAGGCAGTCGATAGATGTTTCTCTCACATCGATGTTTCTCTCCCCTTCTCTCTCCCTCCCTCCCCTCTCCTAAAATCAATGAGCATGTCCTTGGGTGAGGATAAAATAAAACAAAAAAACTTTGCCTCTGCATGAAATGTTATGTTTTTCATAAAATCATTTATTGGTATATAATAGATCATTACCATGGTATAATATCTTGAAAGAACTGAGTAATTTTCAAAAACTATACTTCTATAAATAAAATATTTTGGTAGTTGAACAAATTCTGTAAGAAAATGTTTTGTTCATCAAAGATTCCACTTATTTAAATATCTGCTTGTTGAAAAACCTAGATTTCTAAAGAGTGTATCTTTAAATAACTATTCAATAAAAGACATGATCAAGAACAATTCAATATTTGTGAAAATATATATTTTTACATGAAGCTTATGAAAATTGTATCAGAGATTTAAAGAGGTCTCTTTTGTTCTCCCTCTTGCTTATTAGACTCAAAACTAATACACAAAATCCATATAAAGTAGACACATTCATCCATTTTGAAAAAACCAGGAAAATCCACCAAAATTTTCCCATCAGTATGTATGTACTATTGGTTGCCTATTCTTACTTTTCATAAAAATATTATTTGATCTAAGTATCCTACATTTTTAATATATTTTTCCTAGTTCTTAATATTAGATTTACTATAAATATCAGATGTTCTTTCACAGATTTTTGTGAACATAATAAAATTAAAAACGTCACTGATCCTCTACACCTCGAGTTGTCAATCTGAATGAAATAGACACCATTAGCATCATCACTAACAGATTTCTGAAATCAGCTGCCAATACTATCAATTAGACACTTCACTGTTATTTTAGAAATGAGCATGTCATAAGCATGTCATTTGCCACTATTTTCTCTAGCCATGATTAATTCAAAGCGTTCTTCACAAAGGACACCAATCAGTAGAGCAAAGAAACCCGAGTTCGAATATAGATGAGGACAATTATTAAAACTGTGGCGTGGAGGCAACTCACTTAACCTCCCGAGGCCTCAATGCCTTCCATGTTAAGATGTTGGGAGGATTAAATGAAATGATGCACATAAAGCATTTAACACAGAGCTTGGCACACACCAGTAAAAGATTTTAGTAGCAGATGATGAGATTTCCTTAAAAAAAGACAAGAACTGTCCCTAGCAGGCATCAAACACCACAGTCACGTAGGACCCTTCGGCTACTCTCCACCAGAGATTCTCTCTTTCTTCTTTTTCACTCTTCTAGGCTCTGTGCTCACGGCCCCCTCGGCGAAGCTTTGGTAACATCGCCTACGAGAATTTCATTAGCCAGCACTCAGAACACCTCCAATGGAGGCTGTGCTCCCCACGCGCCTCTTTCACACACGTTGTAGCTTCCGATTGCTCTTGCTCGAAACAACTCTGCGGAAGCTGCCTCTACTCCACACTAAGCACAGGAGAGAAAAGAAAAATGGCAGTGTCTCTGGGGAATAATTAACAAAAGACAGTTTGTTTCATCTTCATGATAAAATACAGCATCCCTATTAAAAGGCAAATTCATCATTCCCAAATGTTAAATAGAATGACACTTTAAAAGTAATTCCAGCTGATTAAATTTAGGGTTCTGGAAAAAAATTTTAATTCATGAATATACTTTGAATCTTTCATTTGATTTTAAAATGGATAAATGTTCATTTAACTTTGAGCCCTCGCCTCTCAGTGTTCTATTCTGAGCTAGTCAAACAAGTGGTAGCAGGCATGCTGGGCTCAATAATACTGCCTCTCATATTTAAATACTCTTTTTCACTTGGATTGCAAATTAAAGGCAGTCTCCTGAACACTGACACATTTTCAATGATTGATTTTGCAAAATGTGTTGATTTTTTTCTACACTGTTTTGCCTCTGTGTGTGTCAACTTTGGCCTTCTTTTCTTGCTCCTTTGCAGCACTGCTTTCTCTTTGAAGCAATTGTCTGCCTGATATGAAAAATGTACATTAAACCTCATGACTAATTACACGGATAAAAAAAATTCCTGATCTCCACTGTAAAATACTTATGCCCAGCAACCATAACAAAAGCTCCTGACTATGTACAAAACTCTTAATCAAACCTGTCATTCACTTAAAAGAAATTCCAATAATTTATTTTCCATTAAAGTTATGTTTACATTCTGTGAAAAGTGGATTTCTTATGCATGTTACATGCCTACAAGTCAATTCATTCAACAACAAACACCACCCCTTCCCTCCACACAAGTTCATACTTGCTATCAGGTCTATTTCAAGTAAGTGCTACTCAGCGGAACTGTTTTAATCCAGACACAAAACTGTTTAGTCTTAATACAATATTCATTTCTTTAACTCTCCCTACACCATGCATGAGCAACGTAGACTTTTCCCTATAAATCCTATAATCTATGGCATAAGTACATGGCTTCTTGTAACCTAAAAATATGCTAGAAAAGAGAATAAACATATATGTCTCTCTCTCCTCCAAAGCCCTCTCCCTAATTCTTTAAATAATGTCTATAAATCTGAAAGTACAGTGTCTCGTCGCCAAAACACATGTTACAGCACAAAATTTTATTTCAGATAGTTGTTGGGAAAATTATTTTTCCATAACAGACTAGCTCTAAAGTTAATTTAACCAATCATTTTTAGAAAACTATCATGTGAAAGGCCTTGTTTGAGCACCCTGAGAATGCCTACCAGGAGTTTATAATCTAATGTTGGGTGGGGGGGGGTGGTAAATAAGACAGCATACAAATAATACCCATATGAAACAGCAAGATGAGCACTGTGAGAGAGCACACATGGGAACAAAGAGAAAGAGAAGTTGTGGCTACCCCCTGCTTGCCTCTTTGGCACATGAGAATTTTCCTAAGGCCCACCGGCCATTCCTTTCGGGAACGGATCCCAGCAGCAGACCGCCCTCACTCCCAGGCTACCGCACCTAGGCACTCTTCTCTGACTGTCGCTTGCCTTTCTGTGAGACCAGCTCTCCTCTGCCTCCGACTCTTCATCTCACGCAGTTACCCAGCGCAGCAAGCGCATCACATGCCATCACACCACCATTCCGGGAACCCCGCGATGACTACCAGTGCACCAACTGGCTAGTCCAACCCTGCCTATGAAATTGTAGTTGCTTGAAAATGATCTTTCAGCGTAGAAAGACAAGAGGAGGGGCGGGGGGGAAGTAGCCACACTACTCTCCAGAAATGGCCACAATACCTAAGCAGAGCAAGTTGGATTAAGGTCTGCACATGAGCCAAAGCTTTGAATTTCATTGCCTTTGTGGGCTCATGTCACTTCTTTAATTAATGTCACTTTCTGCGGTTTAATATCAGAGCAAGTGACAAGAGTGCTTCTGGATGAATTGTGTTTTCTGAGGCCTGTATGGCACACTCTCCCGCAGTCTGACAGAGGGACGTGCCAGTTTCACTTGGCAGTTGCAACGCACCAGCTTTAGTTTTAGTAGTTTAATTTGTGGCAGTTGTATGTTTTGAATACGTTGAAGTATTCACAACGGTCTCATGGAATCTGTTCCATAGATAAAGTTTACACAGTGGAAAAGAAAAAGCAATGGCTATAAGGCGATTAGGAAAAGCCTCTCTTGGCCACAGCTGGTCTTCCAGGCATTCCTGTAAATTTAAGAGCATTTAGGGGATATAAGTGAAATGATCACAAGGAATGATGCCCCCCTTTTTTTTTTTTTTTTTGCCTAGTTCTGTAGTTGGTGTGAGACGATCATAAGGAATATGGTACTTACAACTCAATTTTATGCAAAATCCATTATTCAAGAAGTGAAGTTTATATACATGATAGACATGCAATGAAATAAATGTTAGAATAGGAAGCTTTGTTACTTAAGCATTAAGTTGGTTCTAACATTTTGGTAAACTAAGTTTTTATTGATATAAAATTCAGCAGAATTTCTGCACTGGGGAGAAAGGACTAAACTATTCCTTTGGTTTGTTGAAGATCTTTCTGTTTCAGGCTAAAGTATCCTGAAGGGTTTTTATTTGGAGTTTTTCCTTCATCTCTTTATACACTTTTGTGAAGCCTCATCAGTTCATGGTAAAAGCTGCCACCAAGGAGTTCTTCCAAACTTTGCCTGCCCTTTCTAAATTTAGGGTTCTTTACTGCAGCAGGTTGAAGATCTGGCTTTGATTGCACCTGGCTCTGCTGGAGAACAGAAATATTCATCTCCACTGAATGCATGCTGCTTAAGTGCTGGAGGCACTTGCAGGAGAGTAACTCTCATCGGAAACTTCATTACAATACTTTCTCTTCCCTACATGAAGTAGTAATTCTCATTCACCACAGATAGAATTTTGCCTGACACAGCCACAGGAGCTCCTGTTTGACTTTCAAAATTAATCAACCTCTAAGCTAGAGTAGAAATGGCATGTCCTTTAACCTTAAGCACAAAAAGCTCTCAACAGACTGCAGTTTTTATATCCCTGGATGGAAGTTTGGGCCCCTGATACTTAAACTTGATGCACATACTGGGTTTCTGGCAGGCTTTTGCCCATACCCATCTGCTAGCCTGGCTCTGTGCCCATTCAGAAGGTGTGATGCCAGTTTCAATAGGGCATAGGTGCCAATCAAAGATGGGTTTGGAGGGGCAGCATGCAGAACGCAGCAAAAGTCAGCTCTTCTGCCAGAAGACCCTCCTGTTATCATATAATGCCAATGAAGGGCCACATGCTTCATTGCTTGGGATCACATTGCATCTGTAGATGTTTCTGGCCTTCAATGGATGTCTTTCTACGGAATCTTTTTCCTTAAGTATTACTTGGTTGGAGATGCTCAAAAAGAAAAGTCTACCTGACTAATTGAAGGCCATCCTTTTAAAAGAAACAATGAAATCTTCAACAATTGTCTTGGAATAATTGCTGTGTTTTCTGTCTTTTCTCCTAAAATACTCTTACACTTAGACTACTGTAAAGTGCACTCAGTCCATGTAATGGAGTTCTAAGGAACAAACATTCTGAAGAGGCATGAATTACAAAACCAAGTACCTAAGCAATAGAAAATCCATAAACACTTTTGTATCATTGTTAAGTGTAAGTGCTGGACAAACTGTCATCATCCAAATAGCTAATTTCTAGTGAATTCTCCCATTCAGAGCTTTGGAATTTCACTTCCCATTTATTTTATAAACACAGATATTCCTGTCTTAAAGAAAGACCATACCTCCTACAATTTTCTCCTCTTCTTCTATAGCTAAAGAAAATACCCTAAAACACTTCAGAAGCAAAAGTCTATCCATATTTCATAAGGAAGCCAGAAGCTCTCAAAAGCTGAGAACTCTTTTATCGTGTGGCAATAGAGGCGAGTTCATTTCATAAGGAAGACATTTCCCTATAGCAATAGGTTTCAAATTTTAAAACCCTGACCACTGCAAACAGTTAAAAAATAGTAACGGGTGCAGTGGAAGAGACGTCTACAATCACTGGAGAGCAGGAGAGTTTGTATATCTTCCCCGAGGCAAGAGTTTTAACAGCAAAAATGTTGAAAATGAAAACCATAATATAAATATGTTAAAAAGGCTGGACATTTAAAAAAATGAAAATGACGAGCAAAGGCTACACCTTAGAAAAATGCCTCCTTTTTTATAGAAATTCTGAAGCCAAACTTTTGAATATACTTCAGACTCCTTAAGGGACAGGTAAATGAACAGTGCTCTCTTTTTAAAAACTCAAACTTAACAGCCTATGGACAACACGTACAAAATTAAAATGCAACTTCCAGAAACTCTTCTTATCTATTGGCCCAATAAGCATAAAAAATTCACAAATCCAAGTGTTCCCTTCCTTTTTTTGAGTTTATATCACCTCTTATCCCCCTACACCTTCATCTGTGAACTAGTGCAAGTTATCCTAATTTCATATTTCTTTCTTTCTTCTTTTCGCCCCCCAGTACCATTTGCAAAATGTCCTAGCAACAGTTGAAGGGGCACCATAATGCCGCATCGTGTTAGACAAGACGAACTGCTTATCTCAAAGCCTTCTCTGTAGAACACTGCCGAAACATTTCACACAGCAATGCATAATAAAGCCATCCGGGTTCCAATAACTACACTTTGTTGACAGTTTATCATTAGGCTCCTGTGAACAGCATTCTGACTACTGTAAAAATCAACCCATTGCAGCTGACTAAAAAAGTAAAATAAGTAAAGAAATACACTGACGTAAATAATCTTTTCTATTTCTTCATAAGTAGAAGTCAATCAAATAAGTGAGTTAAATTTTGATAATTTCTAAAAATCCTAGTATTCCTATCCACTTTCCTCCCCCTCAAGAAAGATTTCTTCTGTTTCTAAAGATCAAAATTAACGTAATAGGGGAGCATGACCAAAAAAATGTAATGGCAGTCACTTAAATGAAGTCTAAACACTTATCTATGCATAAATGACTCAGTCTTGAGGCCTCACCACAGTTAATTGTAGTTACAGTAGTGTATTCTTCTTCATAAAAGACGGTATTGATTTACTATCAATAAAGCATACATAAGTTCTTCTAGATGACATCATGATTTTAACTTGTCCCAGCTCTTCTAGTGACTCTGAGATTACAGGGTAGAATTATGGGTGGCATCTATATTATGGAAGCAAATAAAGCAAACTGACCTGAACGGGTTAAATATCCCAACCTCAGTCTCGACCTCTCAGGCAAATAACTCTTGAACTGTTGATACTCTAAAGCTATTGAACAGTCATCGGTATATGCAACTTCAAAAAACTAAAACTTCCACAGATAAAGCATTTCTATTTTCACTCATATAAGTCTTCAAAGGAATTTAGCTGAAGTCTATTACCTATAATTCTGTTTTTCTGGATTTTTGACTAACTTCTGAAACCCATTATCTTTCACATCTAGAGCAGACAAACAGCTTAAACGAGAACCTTCCACTGTGTGGCCATGGCCACCACTGGAAAGCGTAAGGGGGGAAAAAGACAGTGGTTGGTGAGTGAAATGTCACAGTGTCTCCCACTGACACTCTCTAGTGTTCCTAGTTATGCCACACCAGTAGCTAAATCTATCACAGTCCTTGGTGGGATGCGTGGAAAATCCCTCCCACAGATGCTCTGACACCATCCTAATTACCTGTGGCACCAGACACTGAACCCAGAGTTCAGTTATCACTGAGGATGGGAAATTCTAAATAAATAAGTTACATTTAAGGGCTTAACAAATTCTAAATTCTTCAAAAACATTATCTTGATCTTCGCAATTATTATTATCTCAATTATACACACTAGAAACAAAGACTGGTGACTAGGTCAAAGTCACACAGTTCATAAGTGGCTTAGTAAGGTCAGAATTTCACCCAGATTTGCCACACACCAAAACCCACATCCCTATTTATGCAATCCTATGAAAGCAGAATTCAAACTCAGTTCTCTCTCCTTCCCTGGAGTTTTAGAAACTTTCCCACTTATTTTATACTAAAATGACCAGCAATTTCTCCCATCCCCTAAACCAGTTTCCTTTCTTCTTTATTCTTCCTCTCTCTTTTCATATACAAAAAAGGAACCTTCACTTTCTGTTCTAGTATTCAAACTTTTCTCTTCCCTCTTATAACTGTTACTGTTAATGCCACGGGCACAGTATCTCTTCAAGTCAAGAGGAAATAAACTTCTCTGCCCTTGCTGATCACCGAAAGGTCTTAGCTATTGATCTGAAAGCTAGGGGACAGCTGTACATGTACAATGAGTTGGACACAGAGGCTCGTTTCTCCCCAGCCTGAGGCAGCAGTGTCTGCCGACGCAGTGCATCTGGAGAGAAGAATACCAGAAATGAATGCAGCTGGACACAAGGTATTAAGGAAAACCTGGATTTACCTGCTTCTTCGTTTATATACAGAAGTGATGAGAACCATGGTAACATGCAAAAGCATGACACAATTTCCTACGGATTTGCTTATATAGCTTTGAAAATAATCAATACAAACCCGTTTAATGAAGCTATTGCTGATGGCATCTCACTAGAAAGCGGATTCTATGATTTATGAGAGTCACTTATGCCATAATTTGGAACAACGACATTTGGAAAACACAGCTTTATTACAGATTCTGAAGCATGGAGCCTATTCCTCAAATAACTAGACTTTTCTTAATGGTCTTTCCCCAATGGTGGTCACTTGCTAACATTCCCAGGATCCAGGTTCTAAAATTCAGACAGTAGAAGGAATTGCATACACATAGAACCTTGAAAATTGAACAACTAATATTGTTTAGTAATGAGAAAAAATAAGTAAAAAATATGTGGCATGCACTTAGACTGAAAGAAGCAAAGATTTTTCTGTATTTGAAAAGACAAATCGTATCCCTGAGCAAATAAATTCCTTTTTCACAAGTACCAAGTATGTATACATATAACCGTACAAACATACCTATGTATATGTGTAGTCATATTAATTTTAAACATGCACTTAAATTTAAACACATATATCCTAACATGTATTTCCATTAAAAAAGGGAATAAGATCATTATAATCAATACTGTTCTGTAGCTTTTGAAATTACTCAAATAATTCATACAGAAAACTAAAAGTATGTCTGATAAGGCATAAGGTCCAAGAAAAATCCTGTCAAGAAAATCCTAAGGAAGAGAATATACATTTACAATATTTATTGAAAAACTTCCCATATAAGTGCACCCACACAGTTCAAGCCGATGTTGTCTGAAATTTAATTGTATTGTGAGCTGAAAGGACTTCAAAAATAGCAACTGCAAAAAGAGGCTTTCTCTGAACTCCCATTCGTTGCCTACACACAGATCTTCCCAATACAACCTCAACATGTTTTAAATCCCCTCCAGGGGAATTTCATCAGTAGGTGAGACTGACTCTTACCACAGGAGAATAGAAGTTGACGCCACTCCCTAACTTTGTCACCACAGCCATATCCCCCCATCTAGTCTCCTGAGGGCCCATTCACCTTTCCTAAAAATTATTTACTCTCCCTTAAGTGGCCTACATCCCTTCTCTTGTTCCCCTGCTAATACAGTATGTAAGTTCTCAAATCTCACCACTTTGGGGAATATTTATTTTTTTTTCTATAATATCCCCATGTGTATAACATTAAAAATTAATAAATTTGGCCCTGACTGGTGTGGCTCAGTGGGTTGTGTGTCATCCTGCAAGCCGAAAAGTCGCCAGTTTGATTCCTGGTCAAGGCACCATCCTGGGCTGCAGGCCAGGTCCCCGGCTGGGAGCATGCAAGAAACAACCGATCCTTGTGTCCGCTCTTTGGGTGGATCTATACCCTGTCCCTTCCCCACCCTCACTCAAGTGAAGACTGCCTTGCCTGAGAGATTAACGTGGTACTGCCAGCAACAGAAGGACAGACTCCACAGTACAGCCACACAACTTTAATCAATCAGTTATCACTGTACACAGCGTAGCGTACAATCAAATCTTTTTTAAAAATTAATAAATTTGTACACCTTTTCTTCTGTTAATCTACCTATTGTCAGTTCATTTCATAAACCCAGCTATAGAACCTAGGAGGGTGGCGGGAAAGCCCGCCCTGCCCCACAGTTCCAAATGTTCACTGAGGAACCCTAGAGGTCTGCAATGGAGGTCTTTTACCAACTTTTTAAACTCCTATGGAAACAGACGTAATGAGTCAATACATTTAGGAGAATTTATCCTTGAGGGTAATTTTTTAATCATTACTGTTTATCTTATTTTATCCATTAAATCCAGTCTTAGAATGGATATCCCCTGATCATTAAACTACAGATTTTAAGGTAGCCCTAAATGATCCTTTTAAATTCAGTGTAATTAAAAAATTTTTAAATGTAGTGTACAAGTATACTCAACTAAGGCTCCATATAGCAAAGAACACAGACAATAATACTGAGTGTCTATTTTCTCAATTCTTCCGAAGATGGCACATATCGAGTAGCACTCTAGAAGCACGGGAGAGAAACGAATTCATTCCAAGCTAGATGCCATGAGCTATCCAGGCTCCATTTTCTAGTGCAGGGGTCCCCGACCTCCCAGCCCTGGAGTACTGGTCTGGGCCTGTTAGGAATTGGATCACACAGCAGGAGGTGAACTTGAACGTAATGCACTTGAATCACTCCAAAACCATTCCCCCACCATGGTCTGTGGAAAAATTGTCTTCCATAAAACTGGTCCCTGGTTGGCGGCTGCTGCTCTAGCAAAGCCTAATTAAGAAATGACCAGTACCTTATATCACTTAAATATTAATGATTAAGAGTCACAAATAGGAAGTGGTTGTATTTACGCAGGGGTGGTTTCAGGGCTGTAAAAAAGCAATGTTTCCAGGAAAACACACTCTCAAAAAAGAACGTCAACATTTTGTCTGGCAGCCTGTGTAGTTATGTTCTGAAAAGAGTCATTCTGAAAAAAATGGACAAGGAGTGGGGCCAGACATGTCTTGAAACTAGAAATTCTACTAAACATTTACTATCTTCATATTACTTAATAAAGCACATTTACTCTATTTTATTTCAAAGCTGTAATTTCAAAATATTACAGTCACATATATAAGAATATAAGGTAATCTATAATTATACTTTACCTAAATATATCAATCCAAATCCTCCAGAACCAATCATCTTGCCTAGCACCCATGTATTTCCTTCTACATCATCCAGAACCTTGCCTTCTGGAAGTGGAACAGGAAGTTTGTATTTTTCGTTTCTTCTTGGTGGCATCACTGCTGCTGGCAGAAGGGGTGAGTGACGTCAGTGATTCAAAATAAAACCAGTGGTAACAAAAAAATTGCAGTTGAAATACATTTCTCAAAATGTCTTCTATGGGGAACTTTCCCAGGTTTCTAGAAATTAGGATTCTGGAGTCAACTGGGTTTGGGAAAGTCCTCATATATTCAGATGAGATTGGGCGCGTTCAGGGTGGTATGGCCGTAGACAGTCCTCATATATTCAAATGGAAAATTCACATACATTACAATAGTACAATCTAAGAGGTATTGGTATTTTAAAAACGAGCCTGTTCAACTTAATTCAACATTTCCAAAATTCATTTGGGGGTCTATAATACCTAGTAATAACTTAAAAACGGAATTAATTTCCAATGACAGAAAAATTTTACATGCTCCTTTCACTGACAATGCAGTGTGAGATGAGGTCTTGGGTCACTAGGAAAAAATACAGCTTTGGACCAAAAAAATACAAAAGACGGCAATGTACATCATCACCAAACAGCAAATGACATAGTCAGTTTGTTAAAGAAGCCTGAGATTTTCATGGATTTATAATTTAGCAGCTCACTAGGCCACTGGGCAGCTTCAGGCTGACACACTCCTCCTTCAGCTTCTTCCGATTTTTCTATAACCACTCTCACCAAAGTGGAAACTGCTCTGCCTGCCAGGTTAACGTGGCCCAGGCAACAACAAAAGCACAGATCCCACAGTACAGTCACATGACTTTAATCAATTCATTATAATTGTGCACAGGTCAGTGAATTTCACAATGAGAGATTTTTACACTAGAAGTGCAAATTTCTTAGGGGCGGGGGACGGTATATATGTCTGAAACTAATCTGAAAGTGAAGGCAACTGCAACCCTGTATTTCCGAAGAATTTTTGTAGTGTTGAGTGCTTCTGAATGAAAGTTAGTATCAAGTTTTCCTTATACCATCTCCCCATCTTCAGAATGAGAACGTTTCTGTTCATTTTAATGTTTTCTCTCCTTCACTTACTTTCACCCAATGCCTTGCTATCATTTATCTAGAAGCAAGGCCCCAGGTAGAGCAAAGGAGCCCGGCAGAAATCTTTAAGGATATCCACCTGCCCTTCTCCCAACGGGAACACAGGGGAGGGCGGGAAGTTCGATGGTGAACTGAGCCTAAAGTAGGAAAAAGTTTTGAGGTGGTGCCTCTTGACCAGTACTTTATATATACTGGTGTCCAGTACATATTTGCTGGTTTAAAACCTAAAGTCTCCAAAGAACAACTTTAAGAAGAGTAAAATTTTGGGCGCATCATAACTTGAGACCTGAAATGAGACTGACTGTAAAATGCACGTCCTGGGTGAGAATCCCGAGTTCACCTTCCAGAGAGAAGAGGCATCGCATCCTCCTCTCCTGGTCAGTCCCCGGGTGTCCCTTCTGCTCCTGAATCTCTTCCTGGGGCTGTGATGAAAAGCGTTCAACACGAGCTTCCGAGGAAAAACCGACACCCAGAGGCCTGAAAACCAGCCAGAACTGGGAGTGAGGCCGGCAGATTGGCCCAGCACCCGCTTCGCCCCCCAGTCCGCAGCCCCGGGACTCCGGGGCAGGGCGGGCAGGCCGGCCGACCCAACCGCGAAGTCCGCCCGCGCCTGGAGACTTACTTCCCGGCTCAAGCTCTTGGTGGACCTGAGAAAGGGCACCGTACCCGCTTCCCCGCCAGCGCTCTGAGCAAACGCGAGTTGAAAGGGGTGCCGGGTCCTCGCTCCGAGTGTTGAAAAAGCAAGGAACCAACCGCGGAACCCGGCCTGCACCTCGCTCCGACGGCTGCTCCTCGCGGCACTGGGACGCAGCGCGGGCGGGGCGGGCAGAGACTTGAGACCCGCGCGAGGCTTCCCGCCGGCCTCTCGGTGCCCAGGCGGGGCCGCAGGCCTCCAATCCTGCGGGGAGGCGGGCCCTGCTCCGGGCCGGCCCGCGGAAGGGGCCAGACTAACTTCCCCGCACCTGGGCCGGCTGCGCTGGGCTCGCGGGCGCCACCTCGCTCGGGGCAGAAGGGCCCGGGCTCCCGGAGTCTTAGTGAGGCTGCGGCCGGTCGCTTCTTTCCAGCGGCCTGTCCACGCTGGGGGACCGCCGAGGGGAAGAGGGAGTGGCGGTTCTAAATCGAGAATGAGAGCTATATTACCATCCTCCACCCTCGCCCGTCAAAGTCTCAAGATCAGACAGCAGATCAATTCAGTGTGAATCAACCGGGACAAACATTTGTGCCGATGTAATTTTAGGTCTCGTGTACCACGATCGAAGTACCGAGAGCTTCTAACTGAATCGCGAAGCCCTTACTGGGCACGTACTATCCAGGCCCGCCTGAGCAAGAAAGCTGGTGTGAGTAGGAGTGCCTGTAATACAGCGGTTAATTTCTAAGAGGCATCTTGGCTCAAGACCAATCATTTACTAGTTGAATAGTCTGTTTTTACTTTTATTTTTTAATTACAGTTTACATTCAATAATATTTTGTATTAGTTTCAAGTGTGCAGCATAGTGGTTAGACAGTCATATACCTTACGGTGTTCCCCCAGAAGTTTCTAGTACCCACATGACTCTATAGTTATTGCAATATTGGCTATATTCCCTACGCTGTACTTTACATCTTTCTCACTCTTCTGTAACTACGAATTTGTACTTCCTAATTCCCTCACCTGTTTTCACCAGCCACCAACACCCTATACCCCTCTGGCAACCATCAGTCTGTTGGCTGTACCTATGAATCTGTTGCTGTTTTGTTTGTTCATTTGTTTTATTCTTTAGATTCCACATATAAATGAAACCATATGGCGTTTGTCTTCATCTGTCTGACTTAATTCACTTAGCCTAGTACTCTCTCGCTCCATCCATACTGTCAAAAATGGTAAGATTTCTTTTTTTTTAATTGCCGAGTAAAATCCCATCGTGTACATGTACCACCACTTTTTTATCTACTTCTCTATTGATAGGCACTTGGGTTGCTTCTATATGTTGGCTCCTGTAAATAATGCTCGATTTCCAAGTTGGATAATCTTTATTAAATGTAATTACTTTACGAAAGTGCAATTTTATTGTCTGCAAAATGGAAATAACTCTAGTTATTTAGGTTTTAAGGTTTGTTAACAAAAAAAAAATTTCTGACACTTGTTAAAATGGTAAGGAAGGTTTTGTTCAAAATTATTGAAATAGGAGAAAGAGCTATGCTCAATTGCAAATACAACCGCAGAAAGTGGGAATTTAAGCCAAGGGGCAGGGTGAGAGTCAGTGGATGGAAGGAGCTGGAGTAAAGGGAGGATTCTGGCTAAACTAAGCTCACAGGATTTCATGGCAAGCCAGGGTGATTAGACTTCACTAGGGGAGTTGTGGAGGGTGGGGACTTCCATTAGAATTGGGGGGTGATCAGTTACAGAAGATGAGTGATTCTGGCCGAACTGACTTAGTAGGGTACTTACTAAAATTGGACAACTATAGAAAGAACATGAAAGTCCAAAAGTCAAGGTCTAGGTGAAAAAGAATTCATGGAAGCCTGATTCGAGTTTGGTCAAGGAGAGGATATTTATCAGGTTACAGTTATAAAGATGATTATGATAATTTAAGAAGTGTCTAACGCATAGTAAGGACTCGGCTTATAATATTTTAGGGTAGACAAAAACAAATGCTCAGAAAGCAATTATTAAGCAATACATCAATTTCCTATGTAGGAAGTCACTAAGTGCTTGGGATGCACATACTGAAAGGAAAATCCAAGTCCTTTAATGACTGATGGAACAGGTTTCAGGACTACCTACATTCCTCAGATTGTCACCAAGTGAATGATTGCATGAGGAAACATTTTTTTAAAAAGCACTTGGTGCTGTGGCTATAAAAACATTTTTTAAAGAAACTCAACAGTCTATATGTAGAATAATTGTGCCCTTTAAGGTAGTCATTCACAAATCCAGCAATGCCTATTCTTATTTCTATAAGATATATATGTAACAAACACTATTGGTAGCCTGTCCACATCCGTATGGGTAGTCTTTCTCCCATCCCCAATTTGTTTAGGTTTCTGTCCATTTTTCCAGGTTACTTTCTTTGGGAAGATGCAGCTACAGCACCAGGCACAACAGATTACTGTTGAGGGGACACACATGGCCCCTCTCTTTCACCTATATGCCCAGTATTTTAGTGTAATAGTCCTTTCAGGTTGCAATAACACAGTACCATAGACCAGGTGGTTTATAAAATATATATATATTTCTTGCATTCTGTAGCCTCAGAAGTTCACTTCCCAAGGGCACCATCTCCAAAGGCCATCACACTGGAGATTGAGTTTCAACATAGAATTTTAGGACATAGACATTCAGTTAGTAAGTCCTGTTAGGTTGCCTTTTAAAATATACCCAGAACCCCTCACTTCTCATCACCCCTACTGCTATTATTCTGATCCAAACCATCGTTTCTTTCCTGGGTAATTGTAGTACCTTCCTAAATGCTATCCTATTTCCTACCCGTCTATCCCTTTAGTTTTTTTCACAACAAAACAGCCACATATTTTTAAAAGTTTAAATTAATCATTTCTAAAAACATTTCGGTGTCATTCTTGTTCACTCAGTATGAGCCAGTCCTTGCTATGACCTACAAAGCATTTTTCAACCTTGGTGCTACTGACATTTGGGCCAGATAATTCTTGGTTGATAAAGGGAAGATGTTCACAAGGTAGCCTCTCCGGGGCATTGTAGGTTATTTCACAGCACCCAGGGCCTCTCTAGCACCCCTGCCTCCCCTGCAAGTTATGGCAACCAAAAATGTCCTCAGATATTACCAAAATTTGTAAAATTTGCCAAAATTTTTCCTGGTTGACAGTGACTTACCTACAATGATCTACATGTTCTGCACCTCCCCCCTCCCTCAGCCATATCCTATTACCCCCTCCAACCGCATGTCCTTCTTGCTCTTCCAGGGACCTTTACAACTTCCCTTCTGCCTGAACCATCCTTCAATCTGGGGACTGTACGGCCTGCTCTGTCACTTCCTTCAGATCTTTATTCAAAAGCCAACTCAGTGAGACCTTCCTAAACATCTTAGTTCTCCACCCAGGGATGTGTATTTTCCCTGGATTTGATTTGACTCAGGGTTAAGTGGCCTCCTATAGCAGAACATTCAACAAATGAGGTTAGAATACACACACACACACACACACACACACACATTCAGTCTTTCACTCATACCCCTCATAATAATTATCTTGAAATTAATATAGTAGTAAATCTAAATATAAGGACTATTTTTTTAACTTTTGGAAGAAAACCTAGGAGAAAGTCCTTATGATCTTGGACTTGGCAAATCTTTCTGATCCTTGAGTTTGTGTACTTAGAATGTACCAAAAAGAATGGCTGAAAATCTAAAAGAAGAAATTGATAAATTAACTTCATCAAAATTAAAAAAGTATTGTTCTTCAAAAAGCACTGTTAAGATAAGTTTTGGTAAGTGTGTGGAGTAACTGGAACTCTCTTACATTCTTGGTGGAGATCCAAAATGGTACAGACCTTTGGAAAACAATTTGTCAATTTCATATAATGTCAATCATATAAATAATATATGACCCAGCAATCATGTTCCTAAATATTTTCCAAGAGAGATGTAGAACTATGTATACACGAAGACTTGTTACAGGAGTAGGTAGACACACTGTGCCTCCTCCCACAACCAAAAGGAGGACAACAACAAATTTAAAAATAAAAAATAATGAGAACTGACAGAAAATAGAACTGTATGGAAGTCTGACAGCCAAGGAGTTAAAGAAGTGATATTCATCCAGACAGGTAGAAGGGGCAGAGAAGGGCAGCTGGGCAGAGAGAATCAGGGCAAGGCAGTCAATGATGGGCCAGGCAAGGCAGCAGCTGGTGGAGCAGGTGGTCCCGCATTTGCATGTGGGTAAACTGAGAAGAACAACTGGGGAGTGAGACAGTCTGTGCAATCCAGGTTCCAGCATGGGGAAATAAAGCCTCAAAACCTCTGACTGAAAAAAACTGTGGGCTTGTGGTGGCAGGAGAAACTCCCAGCCGCACAGGAGAGTTCATTGGAGAGACCCACAGGGTCTTAGAATGTACACAAACACACCCGCCCAGGAATCAGCACCAGAAGGGCCCAATTTACTTGTGGGTAGCAGGGGGAATGACTAAAGCTGGCAGAGAGCTGAACAAGTGACATTGTTCCCTCTTGGATCTGGGCTGTCCCGCCCTGGTGAACACCTCAGGCTCCACCCCTTAGTAACAGGTGCACCAAGACAAAAAAAAAATTGTCCCAAATGAAAGAACAGATCAAAGCTTCAGAAAAAATACAACTAAGTGACGAAGAGAGAGTCAACCTATCAGATGCACAGTTCAAAACACTGGTAGCAGGGTGCTTACAGAATTGGGTGAGTATGGTCATAAAATAGAGGAGAAAGTGAGGGCTATGAAAAGTGAAATGAAAATGTAGAGGGGACCAACAGTGACAAGAAGGAAACTGGAACTCAAATCAACGGTTTGGACCAGAAGGAAGAAATAAACATTCACCCACAACAGAATGAAGAAACAAGAATTCATAAAAATGAGGAAAGGCTCAGGAACCTCCAGGACAGCTTTAAATGTTCCAACATCTGAATCATGGGGGTGCCAGAAGGAGAAAAGGAAGAGCAACAAATTGAAAACTTATCTGAAAACATAAAGAAGGAGAACTTCCCCAATCTGGCAAAGGAAATAGACTTTTAGGAAGTCTAGGAAGCCCAGAGAGTCCCAAAGAAATTGGACCCATGAAGGAACACACCAAGGCACATCATAATTACATTATCCAAGATTAAAGATAAGAAAGGAATCTTAAAAGCAGCAAGAGAATAGGAAACAGATACCTACAAAAGAGTGCCCATAAGACTATCAGCTGATTTCTCAAAAGAAACCTTACAGGCAATAAGGGGCTGGAGAGAAGTATTCTAAGTTATAAAAGGCAAGGACCTACATCCAAGATTACTCTACCCAGCAAAGCTATCATTTAGAATGGGAGGTCAGATAAAGTACTTCCCAGATAATATAAAGTTAAAGGAGTTCATCATCACCAAGCCCTTATTATATGAAATGTGAAAGGAACTTGTTTAAGAAAAAGTAGATCAAAATTATGAACATTAAAATGACAAACTCACAACTATCAACAACTGAACCTAAAAAACAAAAACAAACTAAGCAAAAAACAAGACCAGGAACAGAATCACAGAAATGGAGATCACATGAAGGGTTATCAGTGGGGAGGGGAGGGGGAAGAAGGGGAAAAGGTACAGGGAATAAGAAGCATAATTAGTGGGTACAAAATAGACAGGGGGAGGTTAAGAATAGTATGGAGAAGCTAAAGAACTTATACGTACAGCTCATGGACATGAACTAAGTGGGGAGGGGAGGGGAATGTTGGTGAGAGGGGGCTGCAGGGTGGAGGTGGATAAAGGGGAGAAAAAAATGTTACAACTGTAATAGCATAATCAATAAAATATACTTTAAAAAATACAAAAAAAAAGAAAGAGACTTGCATGTGAATGTTTATAGCAGCTTCATATGTAATAGCCAAAAACTGGAAATACCTAGAGTTCCCATCGACTAGCAAATGAATAAACAAATTGTGATATACATCATATCTCCATACAATGGAAAATCACTCAGCAATAAAATGAAACAAACTACTGATACAGGCAAAAACTTGGGTAGACATCAAAAGCATGATGCTATGTGAAGGCAAAAGGACACAAAGAGTGGAAACTAGACAATGCCATTGAAATTGCCAGAGACCCAGGTTGAGGGGATGGGACTGACTGCAAAAGGGCTACAGGAACTTTTGGAAATGATGGAGATGTTTAATTTCTTGATGGTGATAGTGATTACATGATTATACATGTGTCAAAACTCATTTAATTGTACGCTTAAATTTTATGAATTTTATTATATGTAAATTATACCTCCATCAAACTGACTTAAAACAATGGCTAAAGAGAAAGATGGGAAAAGAACCTGAGTCCTTGGGACCATTATTGAACTATTGATTCGATTAACCTTGAAGCCACGGGACTTGTCATATTCATCCATGAGGTGGTGTGTCCTATTGTTTAAACCACTTAGCATTGATTTTTATGTTTCTTGCAGCCAAAATATTCCTAACAGATGACATCATAAAAGTTCAAGTGCCAATGAATTTAAAATGTTAATAAATTTTTACTGAATAAAAATGGGAATAGAAGTGCAGGTAAACCTGTACTGAGAATATGTGGGTTTTTTAAGTGTTGGGATTTAATGCAGAATTTTATGATTCAGAGCATATTGCTCTGTGTATGTTTCAAGATGAAAACTGACAGAATATAGAAATACAAATTTTGGAACTAGTGAAAGAATGTCTTCTGAATGAACATGATGAGAAACAAGAAAGAAAAGAGAATCTAGACATAAAAGCACCAAAGTATGAGTCATCAGAAGACAAAAAACATAGGGAAAACAAGGTTTTCAAACAGTGCAATTTTGATAAATCTTCCAGACTATGAATGATTCACCACAAACACATACAAAAGGACTTCCTTGGCTGTGTGCCAACTTGAATGTAGGTAAGGCATGGGTTCTGCTTTTCAAAGAGCCCGGTGCTGTAAAATGCTTACACTGGTTCAAAGAAAAAAGAAAAACCTAACCATCTAGTGAGCATACTCTACAAAGCCAAGATCATTTCGAATCAATTAAAGTGTTAAAGATGTTGCGTAGACAAAACATCTAGAAAAATCCAATCTTTGTTATTTAATGTGCAAAAGGAGATCACTTCACTGCAAACATTTTGCCTGCCAAAGAATAGCTAGTTTTTATTTTATAAAAACCAGAAGGCCATCTGCACTCATAAGTGCACAATCCCTGGAGAGCAGTTACTGACATAGAAATTTTGAAGATAAAGAATCACAAACCTATTATATATACACCAAACCAAATATCTATGTCCTTTGTATTTACGTATGAGACCATTACAAAGCATGAACTTATTTGTCCAAAAGATATAATTCTTGATTGTTCATATAAATGAAAGACAAGGCTACAAAAAAATTTAAAATCTCATCTTTGAGTATGTCAACAGGCTCCATAAACTCTCCTCCAGAGATATTAATTAGTTGAGCCCTACCGCCAAATAACTGGAAGTGAATGTGTCAAACTGAATGTGGCATAACCTAATACCGGCTAGCCAAATGTGGTGTTAGTCCCACCATGTCCGTTCCCCTAGTTCATTAAATCATAAGACTGCATTCACACTCTATATTCATTTATCTTCTGCTCCCCACCCCCACCAACTAACATGCCTGCAATAATCAAAAGCACAAGCTAGAAAAGGAGGAAGGGAAACTGGTTAAATGATTTTTTAGCAGAGGTTGTGCTTTCAATAAAGATAGCATTGATGATGTAATCAAATGAAAAGTAAGACCAGTTGTCTCATGGGTCATGTAAGCCATGTCTTTAGGCTTTCCTTTTATGAGTTTCCAGCACCACTCTCTGTTTTTATTGTCAAGCCCTACAGGACCAGAGCTCAGGTTGTCTAAGATAAAATTATGACGGACCTTACATGCTTGATAACGAGGTAGAACTTAGTATTAAAGAACTGTGCTGTCTGGTACAGCGGACACAAACCATTTGCGACCATTTACAGTTAAAAATTCAGTACCCCGTCCTGGCTGAGTGGCTTAGTTGGCTGGAGTGTCATCCTATACACCAAAAGGTTGAGGATCAATTCCCAATAAAGGCACATACCTAGCTTGTAGGTTCGATTTCCAGTGGGGATACGCACGAGAGGCAAGTGATCAATATTTCTCACATCAATGTTTCTATCTCTCTTGTTCTCTCTCTCTAAAAGCAATAAACATACCCTTGTGTGAGGATTAAAAAATAATTCAGTAACTCTATTTTATGAGCCTTGTTTGAAATGGCCAGTAGCTAGCTACACATAGCTAGTGCCTACCCTATTGGACTATAGAATACTTCCATCATCATAGAAACTCCTACTGGACAGCACTACCATAGACAGTGGAGAGTCACTGGAAACTCGAGCAGGAGGCCAACACTCAGCGCTGGTGTGCGATAGCCACACATAATACAGAATGGTGTGTACGTAAAGTGACTATTCTCAGTCAATACCATGTTCTTTTGATTATAGTAATTTTACAATATATTTAGTTCATTTATTGATACTGCCTGAGGTATTTTCACAAATTCTTCTCATATATGTTTATATTAATTCTATTGGTTTAAATATAAAAAAGGAAGATAGGTGTCATACTGGTAGTGATTATACTGGGTTATCTCAGAATGTGGAATAAGAAAGGTGAGAGTAGGTTAATATTTTATTTTAGACCTCTGAAATGTCTTACTAACTCTGACAAAGAAAAATCCATGTGTGTTATTTCTCTAAATGGAAATTAATGATATATCTACCACTTCATCATATTTGTTTTTTTTCTTAAGTTCAAAAGGAAGATAATTAGGTACCCAGTAGAATGTAGATACTTTATAGTTTAAGGGGACATTCATTTTAAATATTATTATTATATCAAACATACTCCCTTTTCTTGGTGGAAAATGAAATACAACATTGCTTATATTCTACATTCTATTTGAGAACTATACTAAGTGAAAAGAATAATCATATAATTGAATAGCTTCAGGAAATATTTGGATAAAATTAATGACATTCCATGTTAGTCTCAATTTTTAAAAGACTGTGTTTTATTTACTGTCTCAGTCATATAAGAGAAAAATTACTCATATACAAAGATGTTTAAAAGGATATAATCTATTCCTATGAAGTCATTCTAATGGATAATAGCCATAACTAGTTTTGGAAGATCTTCCTTCCAAGATTATTCTCCAATGACATAGTTCAAAAGAACAACTCTAGTTTAAGGATATTGTTCTTTTTACAGATTAATCTCATTTTGTATCTGAATATTATCCACATCTTACTGTTACATATTTTCACACCTATGTGGTTGGGTTTCATCTATAACACTTGAATTCATGTCTAAAGTAGAGGAATTTCAACACTCATTCACACCTCATGGAGCATTCTCTTCTCCCTTGTTCCAAGTTAAGGTGGAGAGAATGACAAAAACCCCATTCTCTAGAAGTGAAGCTAGTAATGCTGAATTGACTTTGATAGGGGTGATAAGCATTCAAATACCAATATATCCGAGTGAATTGACAGTGTGAAGTATTCATGACAGTGCTCCTCCATTTCACAAAGAAGGGAACTCAATCAGCAAAAATGCAAATGTCACTGTGGTAGGTAGGTAGCCAGACAGGAGCAGGAAAAGAATGAATGATGGGCCAGGTCCTAAAAGTCACTGGGGCAGAAAGCCCCAGGGTAACCTCTCCTCCCCTGGCTTATCATAGGCCATGTGGTTTAGACCACCTGACCCTCAAGATCACTGGTCATGCAGTTCTGAACCTCCCCTGACCTTTCCTCCCCTAGCCTGTCATTAGACCCCATTTGGAGGAGAAACAAGGGGCCAAAGGATGCTACCTGTAATTCTCATGGTGGCCCTTGCACGACCACTCCCTTAAGCATTAACCCCCAGAGATAACACCTAGGTCTCAGTTGTGTTTCAACTCCAGGCCCAGAAAAGCAGCAAAACCAGACAACGTGATGCCTTGACTGGCATTGGGACCAGCATCACTGACTAACGACTCCCAGTCCTGGCATGATCAATCAGTGGAGACCGTGACCCTGAAAGGACACACCTGGAAAGCTGATGAATATTCTATTGAGATTCTCCCCTGGGACCTCCCCTAAAATCCCCACCCTTAAAAGCCCTTAGGACAGAGAACCAAAAAGAGAGAGATAAATAACATAATCTAAATGATAAACCAAGATAAAAGCACTCAATGTGTTACATCTGAAAAAGCAAATTTTGTTATATAGAAAGATTTATACAATTCTTTCAGAATTCAAATGAAAGGACAGATAATAAACTTCAAAGATAAGGGAAAATACCCATAAACTATCAGGGCAAAAATCTATTGCCTACAAAATTAGATGGGCCTCAAAAACTCTTTCTTATGACACTAAATAAAAGAAAGAAAGGAATCTCAATCACAGAGTTGCATATAAAATAACTGTGACTTAAGAATGCTAAACACAGTTGTTATCCTTATGCATGATGGCAAAAATAGAGATATTTTCAAATATGTTAAAGTCAGAAGATAGGCTAAGAAAGCTTCCTGAGTAAAGTAACTAAAAACCTGAGGAAAAAACATTAAAAATGAGTCAAAAGTAAGAACAGAGATCCCTTTTTTATCTATTCACAACCACACTCTCTTCTATGAAAGGGAATTATATTTGCCAATAACCTGAAGAGAAAATTGCTGTGCAGAATTGAGAAAAAGTGTGTTTTGGGAGTTTTCCAAAAGCAAGAGAGGGGGAAGGAAACCAGAAAGCGGGGACAAGACCAGTCTGAGAGTTGGTTTGAGGTCAGATGTTGGATCAGGTAAGAGGTCACCACTGTGGAGACACTGGTTGTAGGATGGGCAAAGGACTGCAGGAATAATAACGTCTACTGTTTTACTCAAAGTTGTTTGGATTGCTATAATTCCAACTCCTCTCTTATCTTTTTTCTGTTCTTTTTAGTTTATATGAGTGTGTAAATGGAAGCATCCATGTTCCATGTCTGAACAGATGTGACTCAAATCAGAGATGGCACATGAAGAAGCTCAGTCCAAACATAGCCATGAGAGCTTAAGCCCTTGAAAATCCATACAAATTTTAGAATAGGGTCTTGAGTTCATTTTTTCTAGACCTTGAAGGAGTGGGAAAGACTTGGCTGTCATTTGGATTGCATGTGAATAATGGAAATTACAACCGGAAGATACTGGTGCTACGCATTAATGATGTAAAGTCTAATTAATTGTTTTAATTATCATTCAAAATGTATTTAAAAGTTTCCTTTAATTTGACTTTTCAACTTCAATGATTTTTTTTTTTCTTCACACCAATCACTCTGAGGGAAGGGAGGAGGAAATGGCAATCATACTCTTGGTCTCATCACCCAAAAAATGCATCAGCTCCAACCTCAGCTCTCTTCCTTGGACTTCCAGATACTGTGCACTCCCTGTGCTCCTTCTAGCCCACTGGCTTTTCCTTCTAAACCTTCTTTGCTTGATCTGTCTATACTGAGTTTCTACTCAGGATGCAGACACTGACGATCTTTTATTTCATGTAGTCCCAAGGCTTTAAATGAAATGTGTGTGTTGTGAGCTCCAAAGTTTACACGCCCAGTTGTTTCAGTTACCATTTGGAGCGACACTCCAAACTTGGCATAAAATGACAGCTGTCTTCTTACGCTCACATATTCTCCGTGTCGGGAGCTTGGAGAGGTCAGAGAGAGGATGGTTTACCCCTGCTGGGATGATTTGCAGGCTGGGGATCACTTGCAGCCTGAGGGCTGGAATCATCTGACAGTTTGATCACTCACGTGTTTGGACTAGAAGACCAAGACCCATGACTACCTCTCTGACTTCCTCAGGGCATGTCGGTCTCAGGGTAGTGGAACTTTTCACGTGGTGGCTCAGGGCATTCAGAGTGAGTGTTCTAAGGAACAGGCGGATTGCATGGCCTTTTCTTACCCAGCCTCAAGAGTCCTGTGCATCACTTTCACCCATGCTATTGATTACAAGCCAGTCACAAGCCTGCCAATGTTTAAGGAGAAGAGACACTGCTCCACTTCTAGATGGAATGTGCTGTCCGGATCATAATAGAGAAGAGCTTGTGGGACGGGAGAGATTGTTGCTGCCGTCTTTGAAATGTAGAATCTGCCACACGAGTTTCAATAAATTGCAGCGAATTTCAAGCTTGTATATTTACCTTACTTCTTGATATTTCTATAGGGATCTAATAAGCATTTCAAATATAACATGACCAAAAAAATATATACATATATGATTTTTTTTGTTCCATGCCAGATTTGGGACAAATGGCAAGATTGTAAATGGGTAATTAACTTAAGGTTATTAGATACGGGAAAATAAGCAGCAATATCTGTGTGCATATTCATTGAGTAAAACCTTGATATCTGTATCAAGCTGGTAGCAGCTAAAGAAGTCCTCAGAAAACTTAAATGCAACAATTGCTTTATAAGAGGAAGAGATCTTTTAACCAATGCAGGTAAAAAATAATAATAACAGACATCATGGCTGAGGTCACCTACTGAAAACCTGGCTCTGAGGCTAAACCGGGTTGCTCACTTCCATGAGAAGTAAAGTGTTCCTGGTAAAAATAATCTTAATAACTGGCCTCTGAAGATTTTTCCAGTAGACTACACAGGCCAGAAATTCAGGAGCCAAGAAAATATGTAACTCCAAAGGCTCTAGAGCTCAAATAATATTCACGAGGTCAAACAACGATGATAAATGGATGAGGGATGTCTCGGGATCTCAAAAGGCATTATTAGGGGCCAGGTATGGGCCCTTTTCATTCAGATGCTCAAGGAAAAGTCAGATAACTGTAGGAGAGAACAGTCAACAATCAAAGATAAATGCAGACCAGAAGCTCAACAAAGTCCAGAGCAAAAGTGGCCATCCTGACACAAAATCAAAGACAAACAGAGAGAAAAATGCCTAAAGGAACCTCAGTATGACAAGGGAGGCGGTCTATGTTGGTCTTAGCATAACGATCTGAGTAATTTCATCTGGTCCTGAGAAAAGGCTGTGGCTAAGACAAGAAAATAGGGCAAGAATTTGCTAGCGCTGCCAACCGTACTACTAGCTTTGGGTCAAGTCTACATTTGGTCCATATAAAATCACTTAAATTTCCCCTTAAATGTTAATTAAACTTCTTCCTGCAAAAGTCAAATTTTTCTACCTGAATTTGTACAAAGCAAAATGGTCCCATTTAAGCTAGGTTCGAGAGGAAAAACAGAGACTTCTGAGAGTTCAAGTCCAGTGGTGCCTGAGAGGAAACCGGTCTATGACAGACAAGAAAGGTGGAAGTAGGCCAGACAGGCAAAAGATAATGAAAGTGGGAAGAAATGGAAGGTTCAAATTATGTTGATCACTTCATGCCTGGAGGTTTGCTTTTCTTTCCTGCCCCTGTGTCCCCCTCTATTTGGTTTGTAATAGAAATAGAAAATAGCTAATCAGTTTCTGTAGAGTGCTTTAGGCTTTTAAAGGACTTTATTGAATAAAATTCTCAGCTGCCTTTCTTTTTTTTTTTTTTTTTTTGGAATTATCGGATAACTAAACTGCAATTAGATCTTTCATCTTTAGGAAGGTCTATGGGTATTTTTCAAGACAGATCAAATTGCTAAGTGTTTTAATGTAACTGTCAAGAATTTCTAGAAGCCAGAAACTATTCTATTGGATTACTCTTGGGAAGAAAAGGCTTCCTTCTTTATATTCCTATCCCTTGATGCACAGCTATAGTAAAAGGAACTATGGACCAGATCAGGAAATAATGTTACTTCTTGTTGCTCTTAAGTGTTACCTTTTTCTGAGAGCCCTGGAGTACAAAGTGCTAAATCGGGATCAATACAAGTCCCAAGATAAAAACAATTTCCCCTGCTCTGAACCCTAAAAATAGCTGGTGAATCCAGGTACAGTATTCAGACATGTTCCATCTAGATTCAAGACCTAGATTACAAGGTTGTTTGAGCTCTATTTAATAACAGATAGTTACTGTCTTCCTTACTAGGCAGATCCTCATTCGAAAGCCTCGGCAGTGAAGTTTCCTTCCTCATCTACCACCTGGATGAATACTGTAGTGTTGGTCACATTTTACTAAAACTATGTCATTTAGCCAACCCCAATTCTTCTTCTTAAGATTTCTTTTATAAAATACTGGTTATATTAATGCAAATGTTCCCATCATTCTCTCTTTGGTCAGTCTCCCATCTTGGAGACTTACGGTTTTTTCTGTAAATCTTATAGATGAAGGTAGTATTATTTTTCTAGTCTGAAACACGTGTAAGAAAGTTCTGGCAAGCCCTGGCTGCTGTGGTTCAGTGGATTGAGTGCTGGTCTGCAAACAAAAGGGTTGCCGGTTCGATTCCCAGTCAGGGCACTTGCCTGGGTTGTGGGCCAGGTCTCCAGCAGGGGGCACGTGAGAAGCAACCACATACTGATGTTTCTCTCCCTCTCTTTCTCCTTCTCTTCCCCTGTCTCTAAAAATAAATACATAAAATTAAAAAAAAATATATATATATATTTGTTTAAAAAAAGGATGTTCTGTCAATATTTCTATCTGTACTGGGGTTAATATTTTTTATACATGGACTAAGATGTACACAAAGGGAATTTTTATTTACATAGTTGACTAAATCTATAAGTGACTATTTTCTTTAACTCTGCAGCCCCACATTTTCACAGATGTCTAACAAGTCCACCCACCCCCAACCCTTTTCACAACTTCCCTGAATCACTGCCACCAACCTGTGACCCCTCAAAAATAAGTTTGTTAAGTAGGAGAAATCCAGCTTTTTGTTGTGTATGAGAGTGCTTTGGACTCATGTTCAGCCATTTGAGAGGTTATATTAACAACTGCAGCTGTTGCTCCAACTCTTTAAAAGTCCCCTCACCACTACCCATTTCTGGTCCTTTCCTGGGACGTAATCTGAACACTTGAAGGACCTTACTTATGTTCTCAGGGTTGGATGGGGAGGCATTTGTCTTTATGTTACACCCTTGATTGTCACTGGCCTCAATGAGGCTTTTCTCATTCTGCTGAATCACTGGGCCTCCTGGGTTGGTGCCCTTAAATTTGGAATATGATGGGATGGAGGTGCTAGACAATTGGGAAAGGAAAAGTTGAAAAAGGAAGGGCATCCTTAATTTGCACAGAAATTTTAAAACTATATAGCCACAGGCTAGCCCAAACCCACTAAAATGTGTAGGTTTTTATTCCTTCAGCAGTCAACAAAGAAAGAGTTTGCTTTTGCCACCAGACTGTATGATAAGTTACTAAATTGTCTTTTATTCCATTAAGGTCAATACATTCTAAAATGAAAACAGAACATACTAACTCTTCTAAAATGCCTCATCTACCAATACTGACAAGCTTCATCCATAAACTCCGAACTATTTCAAATCTGCCTATTATTTGTGGTTTCACATTCAGAGGAAGAGTATTGTGAATCTGGAGTCTTTAGAGGAGTCACATCAACTATTGTTAGCTAAATATCTAGGCCATTTTCATGTTATAAAAATTAATTACAAAAATCAAACACTAAACTGACTCTCTCTCTCTCCTTCCATCCTCCTCCCTCTGTCCCTCAAATCATTGGTCCAACTGACAACACTAGCTCTTACGCAACTGGACTTTCCAATGATCTCAGCAATTCAGAGATTCTTCCATTCTCTCAGAACGGAAAATGTGTCAGGCAATTTTCACTTTGCACTTCTCCATGATGTGATGAAACACGCAAGACAGAGGACAGTGAAAGGGAAAAGACTGACAATAATTGAAGTATTAAAATCTCCCGATAGAGTCCCATTTTATTTCATTTACACATAGTTTGGTAGAACACTATTTAATGCCAGAGAAGTAGTTATCTTTACTGAAATCACAGGAACCACTACAAACTGATGTATGCTTTGTACATCTCATAAATTAGATGAAAAGGGGCAGGGAGTATGGGAGCAAAAGTTAGATAAAGGAGACACTACTTGGAAAGGCTAATACAGGAGTCAGCGATCCGCAAAGGTCAGGTGAGAGGTTTTTGAGTCTCTCTGGCAGAAGCTTACCTTTTCTATAAAAGCCACTCAACTGGCATCCTTTCTTTGGTAAACTGAACCAACTATGAAAAACACCCGCATAAAGCATTCCAACATAGAAGGGCATCTTTAATCCAGCTGCGGGATTCATTCTGTCCCTGGACAAAAAGTTCAGGCCATGTCCATCAGAGCTAAGAGAGACAATAATGCCTTTTGCATGAGCAGACTTCACAGCACAGTTCTGAGCGATGAGCACAAAGGTAGATAAACAGCACTTAACTTAGAAAGGGTTAAAACACAGTAAATATTTTAACTTTTTAAAAAATGGCCTATAGTTTTCTTCTATTGTCTGGTTCTTTAATTTGTGCTTTCTGTAAAAATGGCTTTTGGATTCTTAAGAAGTCAAATGAAAGAAGGAAACCGCAGTGACAGCAAGAGCAATGGCTTACCATCTTTTGAGCTATTAATAGGTCCCGGACTGTGGTGTAGTTGCTTTTATAGTTATTAACTCACTTAATAAATAAGCAAGAACAAAGATATATATATCCCCCCCCCATTTTTTTTTTTACAGGGGATGAACCTGAGGCTCTCAGCAGTTTAGTTACTTGCTTAAGGTCGCACACTTGGAAGCAACAGAGACAAAACTGAAACCCAGGCAGTCTAGCTGCAGAACTTGTGCTCCTCACCTTGTCCAGCACCTCATACCATGTTCGGCGTAACGTGGGGTTAAGGACGAAGATGGCTCCATTAAAGAGCAACCGGACGAGGGGTCTCTTGCCTAGGAAAGAAGCCTTACCATCCAGTCTTTCTGACTTTATTTTCTAAGTTAATGCTCAGGCAAATAAAACAAGCTCCTATATTTATATTTGGCTTCTAATAGAAGTTTTTTTCCTCTATATTTGAAAGTCTTTAGATAATCCTTAACTCTCCAGTTTATTGCTTCAACTCAGCAGCTGTCACATTAAGCAACTCAATTCAGCCCTCTCAGCATGCATCGCACTTGAATGCTGGTGAGTCCAGCTGCTGTCTTCACCTAAAGAACTTAGCATTTTAGGAGTCAGGTCTTCATAAGGGCATGAAAACCTTGAAATAAAATGTACAGTATTTGGCCCTTATACCTGAGGCAATAGATTTTCTTCAACAGGATCTGTGGGTAGGCTGGCTAGGAATAAAGTTGGATAGGCCCAATTTTAGAAGAACAATTCCCAAATAAAATATCAAGAAGGCCAGGATTCTCTTTCCCACCAAGAACAAATTTAAAAATACCAAAGCCAATGGGAGTATCTTCTCAATAGACTGATTATTAAACACAACAAATCTACTGAATTTAGACTTCCACTACCAATTGATACTGCACTCTATCAAATGCTTTAATTCCTATAGAATCACACACACACACCCATTAATTCCTGATGTCTTCTGCTTTCTGAGACCATTCCAACCTCTAAATTAGACTTTATCTGTCCTGAATCCTCAAACGTTTCACAAATGTGAGGGGTGCTTTGCAAACTCGAGGCCCATTTACACCATCCACCACAATTCCAGCCTGCATGTATGTGAATTTCAGAGCTGCTCTTCGTCTCTGCATCTCTAGACTTTTCCTGAGACACAAAAACATTTCTCACCAGCAAGCTATCTGATCTACATTAGTATTCAGTTATGGAATTACAGATTTCTTTCCTGTTAACCTCCATATTTCAATTGTTTGGTTGTTCACACCAGCCTGAGCATGACCACTCCCCCTGAAAGCCTCAGTACAGGCATATCCAGAGATATTGCTGGTTCCGTTCTAGACACTGTAGTAAAGCGAACCGTAATCATTTTGCTGGTGGAAAGTCTTGCCATCCTCGGTAAAAAAGGCAACATGTAATGACATGGGGTAGATCGGGCCTGCCGATACCCGTGGGTGACCGTGACCCAATGTGTGTATGAATCTCATACCAAGACACGCGGGGAAAGAGAGACCGGGGCCACGTGGCTGATTCCTCCCATCTCAGGAAAAAGCCCAGTGGCTTGCCCAGCCAGGGTTTTTATCAGGGGCATTAGCATACATTTACATAGGATTGATTATTCATGGGATTAAGCAGAACAGGTAGGATTACTCATAGCAAGGCATTGGACGTAAATTCAGATCCAGTGGCAGACGGGACCAGGTTAAAGTAATATGCAGGGCACGGCAAGCCAGAATTTTTTAAGATACATCTTTGCCAAATTCCTATTAGAGAATTCCCATTCCACAGACATGATCCACACTTGCTCACATGGGAATTACACGGAGCGGTGCTCAAAACGTGTAAATTCTCAGGACTGCGTGTTTACACGCATGTGGAAATCACTGCCACAATGTAAAGTACAATAAAACAAGGTAAGCTTGTATTTATTTTGTAACGATGTTCAGGCGTTGTCCCCAGCTGACCCATCTTGGCAGCTGTGACTGTTTTAATCTTTTCATATATATCTTACATTCTTAGAAAAAAGAAACTGTTTACTTCTAATGTTTATCTTTGGCTGTTAAGTAAAGAAGCCAGAAAAAATTGGGGGATTTCCTTTGTTTCACTTTCAAATTGACCATTTTGATTTTAATTTGTAGCTGGTAACTTCTAGATGCCTGTACAGAAGACAGGCTTTAAGAATGCACATTCACTATTTTGTTTCTTAAAGCATAACCTTTCAGCCCTAGCCGGTGTGGCTCAGTTGGCTGGAGCACTGTCCCATAACCAAAAGGTTCTGGGTTTGATTCTGGGTCAGGGTACACACCTAGGGTGCGGGTCCTATCCCTGTCTGGGTGCATATAGGAAGCAACCCATGATGCTTCCCTCTCACATTGATGTTTTTTTCTCTCCCTTTCTTTCTCTAAAAGCAATTTAAAAGAAAAACTTTTCAGAATTGAAAGCAGGGACTTAAAGAGATAGGTGTACACACACGTTGGTAGCAGGATTGTGCACAACAGCCAAATGGCGAAAGCAACCCAAGTGCCCACAGACAGACGAATGGATAAACAAAGCGCGGTATCTATCTATCCATCATCTATCTATCATCTGTCTATCCATTCACACAATGGGACATTATATACTGAGTCAAAAAAGGGGGGACAGTCTAATACATGCTGTAGCATAGGCAAGTCTTGAAGATACTATACTAAGTGACACAGGTTGGTCACAAAACAACAAATTGTATGATTTCCATTTATATGAAGAACCAAGAGGAGTCCAATGCATAGAGACAGAAAATAGAATGTTAGCCGCCAGGGGAGGAGAGTAGGGAATGGGGAGTTATTATTTAATCGGTCCAGAGTTCCAGTTTTACAAGATGAAAAACCTCTGGAGCTGGATGGGGGTGATGGCTGCAGAACAGTGTGAGTGCACTTAAGGCCACAGACTGTACACTTTCAAATGGTTGAAATGGTAACATTTAAGTATATTTTACCACTCTAAAAACAACTTTCAGTGATCTAAAAATATCTCTTTCTACCCTCTCCTCCAATTTTGATACGTGAATGTGTAACCTCTTACTGTTTTGTGATACCATCACAGAATTTCTCACAGACAACATGATTTTCACACTTGCATTTTCTCATTCCTTTTAAAAAAATATCTGAATTATTGCTTAAAATACTATACAAGATATACATTGGAAACAAACATAACGTTTAAGCAGCATCAACATAAGGCATTCAAGTTTTTCTACTTTCAGCTCTGAGTAATCCATTTATGATTGTCAAGCACTGCAACATTCCAGCTTCTTCCATTCTTAGACTGTTTCTGGCATCTTCTCAAAACTTTGCAAGTAATTACTTTTGGGGTATCAAGGGACGTAGAACAACCAAAGAGCATGTCGCTCATCTCAGTCATTGTCTGGGTGCACTGACACCCATTCTAAAGGCACTGACACTATTCTGTGAGCCTGGCCTCATGATTGAGATCACATAATTGCAATAATTAGGAAACTCACCTCAGGATATTATCAAAATGACCCACCCAAACCCAAGTCCATATGGTTTGAAATAGCTAATGAGTCAGTTAATGTGCTATGTCCAGGAGTAATGGGTATTCAATATGGATAGCGTGAAGGTATAATTTACCAACTTTCTGACTGATTACAAGGTTTTCAAGTGGACATTTTACAACTTAAAGAGGGTTCAGAGTGTTAACAGATTTGATGGTTGAGACAAAAGGAAGAATCAACGATTGCTTAAAAGTCAGGGACATTGGAGTTTGAGCAATTTCTTTTAACCATGTATCCCAGGATGAAAAACGTCATGCCCCATAGAATCAAATGGAAGCGTAGGCTTCAGTGGCCATCTGTCATAGGCGTGGAGGGGTATGGGAGGTGCTATTAGCCGAGTCCTGTGCACGGAGAAGAAGCAAAGGAAATGTTAAAAACTGTCACTTGTTGACTTTAGGGTGAGGTAGGGAAAAAAGGGGAAGTTCAATTACTAAAAAGAAGACTAAAACCAGCATTTACAGGTGTCTACGTGGAAACAGCTCCCTGGGTAGTTGACGTATTTGTCATTTCATACACTAGGATAACTCAAACAAGATTGTCGTGGTATTTCTGTGAACCTGTTGACTCGAGTATTGTAGAAAAATAAGGATCTCAATATGTTTATAAGTTGGAATTAAGAAAAATATATAGCAACATACTCATTGAGCTACTCATCTGAAACCCTTATGGCAAGAATCTATATTATATTTTTTATTTTGAATAACAAGAATTTGATCCCAGAGAATTTTTATAAAGAAAGGATTCTTAATTTAGAGTCCAGGTTCAGTGAATTCCTGGATAGACTTTAAGAGCCGTCTGCAAACCTGGAAGGGAGAAAAAAAGTCGCGTCTTTATTTTCACTAATTTTAGCTGGAATTTAGCATTTTCTGTAATTACATTTAAAACCATGTCATATCATCATTACTTATGATTTTTCCAACAAGAGAAATTGAAGTTGTTTTCATGTCACAATAGAGCTGCTACAGATGTATCAGAATATTACTTATGTTTATCACTATTACAAAAGTCTGACCCACTGTCAAATCTAGTTTTTAAAAATACTAGTGATAACTAATTTTAATAGATTTTATTTTCTGTATGATTCTATGTTGTTTACTTTATCCATGTAAAAAACATTAACAATTTACGGGGAACGGGGTGAAAGGCTACCCTGGACTGTCAAAGGTGTCCGTGGCGTGAAAGGTCAAGAACTCCAGCGTGGCTTTGTTAAGGTCTAAATGGTTTGTATTAGACCAGTGGCTTGTAGGAATCATGATTACTTCTGAGATTTTACTTTATTATTTTAGAAAACTTAAAAATAATACATACGTGTAAAAAAGTCAGTCGTACAAGTTATACAATGAAAAGCAAGTCTCTCTCTTAACCCCAAATATACTCCCAGATGCAACCACAATTTCTTTTTTAAAAATTTTTATTGTAATTTTCTGCGTTACCATTTAGTCCCCTTTTACCTGCCTCCCCTCTGCAATCAGCACACTGTTGGCCATGTCCATGAGTCCTTTTTCCTTTTTTGCTCAATCCTCCCAGCTCCTAGGCTCCCCGCCTTAGCTGTGATCCTGCTTTCTATTCGTGAGTCCGTCTCTATGTTGCTTGTTAGTTCAGTTTGTTCATTAGATTCCACCTAAGTGAAATCATAGTACTTGTCTTTCTCTGACTGGATTATTTCACCTAGCACAATATTCTCTAGGTCCATCCATACTGTTGCAAAGGGTAACATTTTCTTCTTTTCAATAGTCAAGTAGAATTCCATTGTGTAAATGTCCCAGAGTTGTTTCATCCACTCATCTTCTGATGGACACTTGGGCTGATTCCATATCTTGGCAGTTGTACATAGTTCTGCAACGAACATTGGGGTGCTTTTTTCCTCACATCAGTGGTTTGGATTCTTTCACATATAGGTATGTCCAGAAAGTACCCAGCCATGTAATATGGAAAATAGAGACATTCATTGAAAAAGATACAAGATACAAGAAACACTGTACATAGGACAATGATGCCTCAGTCCCCTTCAAAGTAGGCACCTTGGGACCTCACACAGTTCTCCTAATCGCCATCAGCTGCCCTGTTTCATTTTCCTGAAACTCATCAACAGTCAGAAATTCCTTCCCTTTCAAAAGGTGATTTTAGTTTCATCTTTTCCTATGTTTGAGAAAAGCCAGAAGTTGCAAGGCACCAAATCTGTGCTGTAGGGGAGCTGAGTCACCTGGGTGATTTGCTGTTTGTCTGAAAAACTCCTCATGAGATGTGATGCGTGAGTGGGCACATTGTCGTGTGAAGTTGCCAATCACCAGTTGCCCCTAGCTGCAGCCCTCTGAATCATCTGAATAGTTTCTACAGGGGAATGTTCAAGCTTAATACAAAACTTGATGTGGGTTCATTGCTCTACACACTCAGTCATTTTGAATGTGACAGTCACCCAGTATACATGCTCACTCAATGGCATCTACTGCCCCCACCGACTAGTGCAGTGAAGTCATCATTGTTTTTGCATGTGCATTCCAGTCCACTCTCCTTGGCTGCCAGGTTACACTGATGTTATGCAAACCTTTCTCACGTTAACAATGGCTATACTTTTTCTGGACAGACTTTGTATCCCCTCATGTGGGGGTCACTGGGTCAAAAGGCAGATCCATTTTTAATTTTTTGAGGTATCTATATACTGCTTTCCAGAGTGGCTGCACCAATATTCATTCCCACTAACAGTGCAAAAGGGTTCCCCTTTCTCCACATCCTCGCCAGCATTTGTTATTTGTTGATTCATTGATGATGGCCATTTTGCAGGTGTGAGGTGATATCTCACTGTGGTTTTAATTTGCATCCCTCTGATGATTAGTGATGTTGAGCATCTTTTCCTATGTCTATTGGCTATCTGTATGTTCTTTTTGAATGTGTCTATTTAAGTGCATGACCACCTTTAACTTGGTTGGTTGTTTTTTTGGTGTTGGGTTTTGTAAGTTCTTTATAAATTTTGGATATTAACCCTTTATCAGACGTATCAGTAAATATGCTCTCCCATTCTGTGGATTGTTTTATAATTTTGTAGTTGGTATCCTTTGCTATGAAAAATGTTCTTAGTTTGATATAGTCTTATTTGTTTATTTTTTTCTTTTGTTTTCCTTGCCTGGGGAGATATAGCTGATAAAATATTGTTACGAACAATGTCCAAGATTTTGCAGCCTATGTTTTCTTCTAGGATTTTTATAGTTTGGGGTTTAACATTTAAGTCTTTAATCCATTTTGAATTTATTCTTGTGTGTGGTCTAAGAAGGTGGTCTAGTTTCATTTTTCTGCATGTATCTGTCCAATTTTCCCAACACCATTTATTGAGTAAACTATTTTTAGTTCATTGTATGTGTTTGCTTCCTCTGTCAAATATCAATTGACTATAAAGGTATAGGTTTATTTCCAGGCTCTCTGTTCTGTTCCACTGATCTATGTGTTTTTTTTAATGCCAGTACCATGCTGTTTTGATTATTATGGCCTTATAGTATAGTTTGATATTAGGCAGTGTGATTCCTCCAACTTTGTTCTTCTTTCTCAGGATCGCTGTTGCTATGTGGGGTCTTTTTTGGTTCCATACACATTTTTGAAATATTTGTTCTAGTTCTGTGAAATATGTCGTTGGAATGTTGATAGGAATTGCATTGAATCTGTAGCTTGCTTTGGGTAGTATGGCCATTTTCATGATGTTAATTTTTCCTATTCATGAACACGGTATGTGCTTCCACTTATTTGTATCTTCTTCAATTTCATCTTTCAGTGTCATAATTTTCTGAGTATAGGTTTTTTTTACGTCTTTGGTTAGGTTTATTCCTAGGTATTCTATTCTTTTTTAAGCAATTATGAATGGTACTCTTTTCTTAATTTCCCTTTCTGTTAGTTTGTTATTGGCATATAAAAATGCAACTGATTTCTGGATATTAATTTTGTATCCTCTTAGTTTGCTGAATACATTTGTCAGTTCTAGTAGTTTCTTGGTGGAGAACTTGTAATTTATACTCTCAGATTTGGAAGTAGTCAGCTATGCCTAGATCATATAGAGAAGAGTAAAAAGGAAAATCAAAATTTGCTTCTCAGCCAGACTATATGTCTACTACAAAATAAATAAACATCATCAAGGTCTAGATGCAATTTCTCCACATAGATCAGTATTTTCACCTAGAGGAAACAGGAGTCAAGTGTTTCTTCTAGGTGGCCCAGAGGGCATATTGGAATTTCTGTAAGAAAACCATACTTTGAAAAAAAATATATAATTCAATATTACAACATAACATTATATTTACAAATGAAAAATATCTTTTGAAATATAAATTTTAGGAACAGGAGACTCTTAACAGATATTTCTTACAAATGGAACATGAATTTTAAAAAGTGGAAAAACACCGATATACATAATTCATAAATGGAAATCTTTTAGATAAGATAATCTGAACTAAGTAAAAAATGCTATCATTGAAGAACTAGACTTAATTTACTAGTTTAAATGTTTTGTTTTTAAAAATATATTTCCTCACTTTCAAGTGAGGTAATCTTTGTATGCATACTTGTTGTCTATTATAATACAACATTTACTATGAATATTTTCATATACTTATTAAGGAGCAGCTTTAAAATTTTCATGTTCTTTGGCTTATTTATTTGTTTAACAAATTCAGCTACAAATCCAAGAGAGCGGCTTTACTATATTAACAGGAAATAAAGTAACTGACTTCTCCTTGAAGTAATGTATTACATATTTAATCACTTACTTCAAATCCTGTCAGTGCTTGGGGAAAGTAAGAATTTCCCATTAAAAAAAAATAGGAGCTTTCCAATTCAGGATATTAATGTGAGTACACGTATTTAACATTATTTTCCTAAGTTCCACGGACTTGACCAAAGAAACGTAAATTATGGGACCACTGGAGAATGTCATTAACAGTGTTGGATAGCATCAACAAAAAGGCCATTGCGAGGCCCCAACTTAGAGGACTGTTTCTACAAAACCCAGTGCAGGTGGGGTCAGATTGAGAGCCATAACTAGTCTGTAATAAGGTGGCTATGGCAAGAAAATCCACCTGTGAAGTAAGAAAACAGGATTGCCTAACACCTCCTCCCAAACCCCACTCTCTGACCAGAGGCTGGGGATTCAGTTCCCTGGAGCAGCCATTTACAACAGTAATAGAGGGCACGGCAGAACTGGCTGGAGTGGGCAGTGTTGCAACAGGCTATCCGCAAGATTAGTCCTGTCAGGTGGAGAAGTCAGGGACAAGTGTTCAGCTGACTCTGGGCTGTCCAACAACTGTGGCAAGAAAACCTCTCACCAAAGCAGAGTTTCCTTTCATGTCACTGCCTCCCTCTTCCCCCCTCCCCACAGAAGCTCTCGCACTGCTCTGCAACCACTTGGGACTTCTGCATTTGGTAAGATAAAACTACAGAGAATGAAAAAGTTTCATTTTCTCCTTTAACTGGAGTTAAAAGTTAGAAATGAAACCCAAATAATTGCTGACTGATCCCGTATCAACTTCCCCAACTGAACAAAGTGTCTCATTCTGTAAAGTTGAACAAACAGAAAAATAACCAGGCAGATGGAGATATTTAGTAGTTCAGGGGAGGAAAACTGTTGTAAGGATATAAAGTAAATGTCCTCTGGAGGCAATAAAACATTCATTCTAAGAAACAGGAGCAAATGTCAGAACTCTCTAGTTCATAATCCCTAGGAGAGTGTAGAAAATATGGCATCTATACAAATGCAGCAATTTAGAAATATTTAAAAAAGATTGCATTTAGATACAAAACTTTATTCCAAAGTTAAAACACAACAGAGACTATGTACATTAAAAGTTCTACAGGGGTATGATGATTAAAATATTATCAACAATAATTATGTGTTGGATACTTATTATGTGTCAGAGTTTTAATTTTTTACATGCAATAAATGATTTTATCCTCACAACACACTGCAAGGTGAACACTACAATATTTTCCATTTTATAGATGAGGAAATCGAGGCACAGAACAGAATGTTTAGGCAACTTTTCCAAAGATCAAAGATTTGTAAGTGCTAGGGCTAGACAATGCAACTCAAGAGACCACAGAATTAATTCTAGAAGAAAGAAAAAGGAGTAGACAGAGAATCAATAATCAAAGAAAGCCTCATAATAGGAACTGAGCTAGGTATTTAAACGTAGCAAAAAGGACACTGTATTAACGGGAGTTATTTCTGAGCATATAGTATTGATATTTTACATTACTGTTGTCCAGTGCACAGTGTATAGATCTGATGGTTTAATCTCTTTGAGCAGACCGAACAGGACACTAGCTAGAGCAGATTAGAATTTGTTATGGTCCCAATTTTTTTGCACAAATTTTTGTACATGTATTAATTTAAAAACTGATAAAAATAAATCAGTTAACAAGAATTCTCACTGCTAAGAATAACTGCTAATAAATCTCTACTGTGAAAACACTGTGATATCATTATTGGCCAGGTGATATTTCTTATTAAGTTTTGAAAGTATTAGAAAAGGATTAACCTATAACATATGTAAAATTTGAGTAAATTGAGAAAATATTAGTCTAATAGAAAAATAATATGAAAAATTCAGTCAGCTTTTATTGAACCAGGTATTGTACAAAACTCTTTAATAACTTTTACTTATTTTAAAAATATAGGGAGGAATTTTCACATTAAAAAACTTGTAGATAATTAAAAAAATAAGTTCTTTACAAAGCTACAACTGTAAGGACATTTTAACTTATTTATTTCATTCAGCATCATATAGTATATTAGCAATCCGAATATGTAAATATATTATCTAGAGCGAAGTATTCTGGCCCTGCTCTGTCATTATACGTTTTTGATGGCCTTAGTAAATGTGCAAAAAAACTGATACAAGTAAACCGGTATTGAAGTTACATAAATCCTTTCTGCATGTGCATTCATAGAGGTTATTTAGTAGTAATGATCAAACTTTGACTATAATAATTAAAATTCGTTTTTGTACTGTACTTATTTTCATATTTCACCACAAAATTTGCTGGCATTTAAAAAACAGAGACGTTAATAGACTTTTATTTTTTGTCTCTTGATTTTTGGGGTTTAATTTTATTCATTTAAAACTGAAATTAAAATTTATTTAAAAAAGTAGAAAATAGAATACATCTAGAATTAAATTTCTGCTTTATTTTGAAAGACTATTCTTCTTGACAAGCCTACTTTTTCCTAGTTATGATTTTTGAAAACCTTGCATAGTTTGAATTTTTAGATATGGGATGTTTAACAAAATTTGTGCCACTTTAAAACACACTGGAGGATTCAAATTTTATTTGTTTTTATTAAAAAAAATACCTGGCTACATAATGGTAGCTAAAATATTTAATATTATTTAGGCACAATATGCAAAATGTTTTATTTAGTCAATATGATTCATCTAGGGTCCATGGTTCCTGGCACAGAGCTCCTAAAATCCTCTAAATTTCCCTAGTGACTGGAGTGTAGTTTGCTATTCATAATAACACTTTCTTTCCACTGCGAGTTTATGCTAATGAAGTGACTCAAGGTGGCCCCTTAAATAGTCAAGGGAGAGATTGACCACACATGTTGGAGGACTAGAGTTTTCATCCCCATCCCCCCACCTCTCTTGAGAGAACAGGGTGACTGGAAAACAGATTCAGTCACCAATGACAATGCTTTGATAAAGCATGCCTAAGGAATGAAACCCTAACAAACTCATGGGCAACGAGATTCAGGGAGCTTCGGACTGGTGAACACATTGATATGCTGAGTGGGTGATCCTCCCCGAGGAGGCACGAAAGCTCTGCCCCTTCCTCCTAACACTGTGCCCTATGCATTTCATCCATTTGGCTGAATTGCATTCTGTATAATAAACTGGTAATCCTAAGTACTACGACTTCCTGAATTCTATGAGTCATTCTAGTGATCGCTGAATGGGGAGGGTGAGTTGTGGGACCCTCTGATATTTAGCCAAGTTGGGCAGAAGTACAGGACCCAGGAACTGTGACTGGTATCTGAGGTGAGGGCAGTCTTGCAGGATTCATCCCTTAAACCTGTGGAGTCTGATATGAACGCTAGGGAGTTAGTGTCAGAATTGGATCAAATTGCAGGACACCCAGTTGCTATCAAAGAATGAGAATTATTGGAAAATAACAGACTCAAATACTGTTCTCCATATAGTAAGTGATATTTAGTTCAGGTAATAGCATTTACCTAACAGCAAATGAGACTGTGAATTTGAATCTGTGGAGAGCTCTAGGACTTCAACTAATACAATTTCATTTCATCAAACTGGTTTTGATCTCCAGTATCTTAACAGGAACTCATCTGTTACTGTCTTAGCATTGTAAGTACAATTATTAGGAAGGGAAAATTCATCATGACAAAAGGCCCAACAGACCTCAGTGTGGATTTCTTCCGTGATTTCATGTAAGTTATTAGAGGAATGACATTAAATCATTGCTTAGAAAACATTAACAGAAATTTCAGTATCTCCTCAGCCAGCATCTTCTATAGAAGCTTTTTGATTGGCTGTTAGAATCATCATAGAGGCAGGACTTTAGAACTGAAAAGAATTGGAAGAAATAAAGAAGGAATGTTACGAATATTACTAAAACCAATTTTATTGGATAATCTATTGTTGGGGGGGCTCTACCCGCAGAGGCTCCCCAGCCAGCACAGATGAGAATTAGTCTACCAAGACAGGATCTGCTTGGGGAGGAAAGGTAGCCAATCTCTCAGAGGAGAAGGGCCTTGAGCCTATTCCTCAATGGGCTTTTATTGGGTTTAATTTGCATAGTAATACAGAGTGTATACATAAAGCTCATCAATCATTGTCAGGCAGTTACGATCTAGGAATAGATATTCAAAGAACTATGAAGGCTTATTCTGAGTCAGGGTCAGATAGGCAAAGGGCCATAAAACTTTGGGAAACAAACTTATTTTATGCTTGGACACCTATCATTTAAGTTGAGGGTATTCTTAGCAAAGCAGTTTTCACAAGATTTTATGCATTCTTTCTTAGGCCTGATCACCCCGGGGAACCACCCTTTCCAGCACAGGGCTGCACCGCCCTGCAGCATTGTTTTAGGCTTAAGTTGGGGTGGCGGGGGAAGTAAGGCAGCCTAGAAATTAGGAGATGTCTTACAGATAGAATGAAGACTCAGGCTATGACAAAACGGAGGGGTGAGGGTCCATCACCCCTTTTCTATAGTCCCCTAAGTCCTTCCCCGATAGCCCCTTCATGCCGTGCATGTCTTAGATTGTCCCTCCTGTGAAGAATCTTACCTGTCATTGGCTAACCAGTTATCCACCCAGAGCCAAGCAGGGTGAAGTAAAGGGGGCAGAGGCTGCATCCCTGCTGGGAAGATAAGCTTTGTTTCCTTAGTATCTTATGGTCCCAAGGTCTTTTTACTCAGCATTAGCCATGGGGGGGTTACAGCTTCTGAAAACAGGTAGGGTGGATCCCAACAAATATGTAAAACAGCATCTGTGACTAATCAGGTTTTTCATCTATATCTAACAAAAAAGCTGAAGTTTTGCCCTTGCCCTCAGGTACCTATTGTTTGAGAAATATTTTCCATTCTTAATGCAAATTCAGTGACTTCAATTGTCTTCTCTGACATTACAACAACAACAAAAATGCCTGGGCTGTTAAATATATATAAATATATATATATATGTATACACACACACACACATATATTTTTTAATGCTGTTACACATTTGTTATCTGACAGGGGACCTGGCCCTGAGTGGGTCTGCCTAGGGCCATCTCTAGTATGTGGGTGTAACAGAAAACCCCCTGTGGGTCTATTACTCTATGCTTCTTTTTGCCCACTGGTGATATGAACTGTCTCTCTCAATGCCAGAGTTTGGTAAAAAAGAAACTATTTATTCAAAAGTTTTATAGGTTCAGAATAATGGCGGAATGTTGCCATTAAATTCCAAAGTCCCTTTAAAACACCCCAAAACACCCACAGACATGATTTTGCCTCCCCTTGCCAAACCAGGCCAGGCAGGGGTACTGTATCTCAGGAAAAGAAATAGAAGTCTGAAGCTCAGCTTAGAAGTCAGTAGTTCTTAATCCAAGACTGTCCTCATGGTGGGCCCAGGAATCCTTCTGCATTCTTTCAAACCACATGGCCAAAATCGAACACTGCTACTACATGGTCAAGAGGCTTTTCCTTCCCCGGCCTCAAGGCCAAGAGCATGAACTCACAAGAGAGAGAACCTCTCATGGCCCTCCTACTCTCCTTTCCAAATGGTCCAGAGTTCAAGCATGGCTGAGAGAGAGAGAGAGAGCCCCCTCTCTGCTCCTAAGCCCCATGGTAAGCCCCAGCATGGCTGCTACGCCTGGGTTTAAATCTTCCTCCACACCCTACCTCCGACTCCTCCAACACTGCGTTACACCTGCCAGTAGTCTGGTTTCTTCTGCCTTTCTCGGCTGCCATTGCTAGTCCAGGAAAGCGTGGTCCTGTGGCATAGGAGCAGCTGCCAAGCCCCTGCAGCTGTATTGCGTCATGGGTTAGAGTTATGCCATCTCCCTGACTCCCAAGTGCAGGCACAGCTTTGAACATTATTAAATACAGGCCAAATTCTTCAGATATGCAAAGTAACTCTCAATGGCCCTGCCCCACTTTCTTCATCCCCCAAATGATAGCTGTGGGGGTTTTCTCCATTTGGGGGGACCTTCAGCTTAGCACCCCATTACATGGGTTCTTGACTGTATATAAGAAAGTTTTCACAACATGAGTCCTGGTGACTATAAGTGTACATTCATTAAAGCTGGGGACAGTGAAACAAGGAAGGGCTTAGCATAGAAGATGCAACAGGAGGGCCTGTGCTGGGCTGCTTTAGCTCACTGGGAGGTCAGAGAAAAGAGGGCCTTGGAGAGAGGTTCAGGGGATTAACCTGGGATGAGCTTCCACTGCCCAGTGCTCCCTGTGCAAGGCTTGGGGTCCCTTAGAGTTTGGGAGATGCCTGCCTGTGGGGGAAGAAGAGAGGAAAGAAGAGGGAAGAGGGGACAGCACAGGCTGCTCCCCAGAGGGTGACTGCTAGTCCTGAATCCTTTGTCTTGAGGCTTTTCTTTCTTGAAGGCAGGAATCTTAGGGGAGATCTCAGAAAGGGTTTCAGCAAAATATTCCTCAGTTTTCCAGGTGTGCTCTTTCAGGGTCATGTTCTCCACTGATTGGTCAGTGCCAGGGTAGGGGGGTCGTTAGTTATTGCAGTTGGTCCTGGCATGACTCACCTGGTTTTGCTGCTTTTCTGGGCCAGGAGCTGAAATACAACTTAGGCCTAGATGCTATCTCTGGGGAGGTCAGCTTCTATATCTGGCTATAAAGTGCTTGGCCAGTTTGTTCAGCTCTCTGTTTCAGTTTTCCTATTCCATGAGCCAAGGAATTTTCCTAGCTTCTCACTATCTTGTCTCACATTGAAGAAAATACAAATAATTGGCTCTTGACCTCCAAGTTATGGTGGCCAGCTAGCCTTGCCTGATGGAATTCCCCACTGAAACGCCTCTGAAAACTTAGGAACTCTGGGTGAGTCACAAGTGTACTAAAAAGTAAGGTTTTTAATGTTTTACAAAATATTTATTTCAGGGCCTATTCTGGGCCAGACACTGTTATAGGTAAGCATACAGAGAAATCCCTGGCTTTGGTAGAGTTAGCATTAGAGCCATGATAGGGCAGGGCAGCCATATGCAATTAACATAGTATGTCAGAAGGTAAGGAGTGCTATGAGTTAGAGCAGCAATTTTCGACCTTTTTTTTTTTTAATCTCATGGCACACATAAACTAATTATTAAAATTTTGCAGCACACCAAAAAATATTTTTTGCTGATCTGACAAAAATAGATAAAATTTTTATTCATTCACAGTGGATGGCTATTGTGTTGGTTGTTGTCATTTATTTGACAAGCTAAGGGAAAAGAGGAAGAGGTCAGTGCCCCTGCCTAAATAGTCCTGTTATCCGTGGAAAATGAGTTCTTATGGTGTCATGAGAGAAAGGATTTTCTGAGACCCGCACAGAAAGATGGAGCTCCATGGTGAACTTTATTGATGTTGTAAAATTAAGGGGGTTCCCCTCCTGACTTCCCAATGTCCCATCTCTATCTGCTCACCATAGAAAACGTCCAACCATGCCTTTAGTAGAGCCAGTATGCAGGCCACTGACCAGAGATTCTTCGCCATATTAAAGTACAGTCCAGGCAGGCATCCGGCTAATTTAGTGTGTTTCCAGCTGAAGTCTGTTGCTGTGCTTCAATATTCAGGCTCCCTCCTGGAGCCTGGGTGTGGAGTTCACATGGCCATGTGCCATGCAGCTGCTAGGGCCACATGGCCATGGGGAGAAAAGGCATGTGCACTGTGTGAGTGCAGGTCATCAGGAGAGAGCGAGAGAGAGAGATTCTTTGTTTCCCTGGGATTATATTAACTTGGGCTTGGGATGGACCAGGTGCCTTCCTTTTCAAAAGAACCAATCAATTTCCCAGGCTTTTGTGGGCTTTTGATAGGCCGGCCTTCTAGTTAGACTGACAGGCCTCAATGGTCCAGCATCTTCCCTTGTGCCCCCCAGAAATCCAGTACCAAAGGGATTAGAATTAAGTCCCTTGTACAAGGGAGTGCAAGGCTCTGATCCCCTGGAGTATGAAAAGCTGTAGCTTTCTGGCGAAGAAAACAGGTTCATGTTCCCCAGTTTATTAAGTTTGGTGTCCAATCCCCTTCCATCCCCTTTATTAATATATAGTTTAATACTGACAGTAACAGTCAAGTGTTGCATGTTTTTAAAGGTCTTTGGGTACACTGGTTGAAAATCACTGAGTTACAGGGATACAGAAAATTGCAGAACTCTGAACGCATGACTTATGCAGAAAGATCAGATCGAGAAACAATAGCCTTTGTGTGTGGGCCTCTGAAACTTCTGTATGGATGGTCAGGTAGGGGATGGGAGAGAGACCCTGTGTACCCACGTTCCCTATCCTCGTGTCAGAAACAGAGGCCATGGCCTAAACAAAACAATGAGTGGCAATTATACCCCTGCTGGGGTGAGCAAAATTGACCAACAGACTAAATTGCCCTTATTCATTGAGTGCCTGACAGTCACAGCATATAAACTAGCTAACGGCCGACAGGGATAGATAGGGCACATTCATGTCTGGGTATTGATGAAATCAGCTGTAAGCAAGAGTAGAAATAGGAAAAACAGGGAATTGGTATTCCATAGAAATTTCTATTTTCATCCAGAATTTTTGGCCAAAAAGTGGATCCTAGCATAAATCAGTAAGAGCTCTTTGGTCATTGGCCCCAGAATTATAACAACCCAGGGAGGCAAAGATTTTAGTTTAGAGAAATACTCTTATAGATATAAGCTAACTAAAGCAGAGACAAGTTAAGTGATTTGCCCAAGGTCACTCTTCTAACAGGCTGTGAAGCCGGGATATGGCTCCAGGCAATACGATCTGAGATAGTTTGCTCTTAGGCAACACACCAGACTGCCTCCCCATCGTAGAGAAAGCAGGCAGTGAAGGTAAATAAAACAGTGCTGCCCCAGTCACATCAAATAAGCATTGCCTATGCAGAACTGCTAGACTGAATGCACAGTATTGGGGGGCTCTGCATACAGCTATTGTTCTTCAGATTCAGGTAAGGAAGGAGAACTTTAGCAGCATCACAGTAGACATTACATAAGAGAAAAGTTGGAATACACATTTATACTGTCAATTTACAACCTGTAGACCTGGATATATTGATTGTCCCTCACTAAAGCATGAGTGATCTGGAAAAAATCAACATGAGGAATCAATGGCAATATTCTCTCACATAATATAAGTAAAACATGGACCTAAAGACAATGATCGAAGCATATCTAAACATTACTTACTTTGGGAAACAAGAACATTTTAGTAAGTATCTATGTTGTACTCCTTACAATTTCAATAAAATATGGGCTATGTGAACAAGATGAAAATGGAGTAGTCTGAAATGCCGAACGATATAAAAAGAGCAGTAATGATCAAAACTGACACTGCAGAAAATCAAATAAGGAATTAACTAAAATGTGCACACAACTTAATGTGTGAGCATCATGGGTAAAAACAAAATGATCAATTGGGTGTAAAAAGACATAGTAGACCTATCAATTACATTATGTTCAAACTAAAAAGAAGAAATAGATCAAGCTTTATTAATTTTTAGTGTACAGATTGCACTGGTGGCTTCCCTTTGTTAATGTCATGGATGGCATTAAATTCAAGCGGTGCACAGAGGAAAGAGAAGAGCAGGCTCCGTGGCATGCGGCTTGAGAGACTGGCAGTGACCCTCTCAGGAACTTTTGTTTTTTGCACAGAGCAATGTGTGTTTAGGCCCACACAATGGATTATGCGCCCAGACAGAGAGATTGACAGATTGTATTTTCCTAAATCATAGAATATTTTTTCAGCTCATGAGATGAGAGGTGACTATGAAAAACTTTTGTGCTGGTTACCTCATGACGAAGTGCTTAAGAGAAATGTTGAATTTGAATTTGGGCTATGGGTTTTTTTTTTTTTTAATAAAAAGACAGATATTCTAAATTTTTTATAAAGACAAAAGGGCTGTCAGTGGATTGCTACTTGGTATGTATTTTAGAAAAAAACACCTTAACCTATTCCCTCATGGAAGTGATTTTTATTAACAAATGAGAAAGAAGCAGCTTTTCCAAAGAAACTCATGGTGAGGAAAAAAGATTTTGAAATGAATGTATGGAAATGTTTCTGTTATACTGTGTGGGTTTTGTGAGTATGTGTGACTGATAATACTATAAATGTGTTATCGATAAAACTCACTTATCTACTTACCTAAAAATATTGGAAACAAACTTTTCTAACTTGATTATGAAATCTATACAAAGAGATTCAGTGAATTTTGAACCACTTGTTAAAAATGTATAATTATGTCACATTCTAATTATTTTGCAAAAATTGACAAGGAAGGTAGAAATTTAATAGCTAACTTTTAACAAAAAAGACAATGCATAATTAGTTGATGGGAATTTGAAAGTTAATATCATAATTTAGTAAGTAGAGCTAATTCAGCAGCTACGCCACATGGAACTATATATACTTGGATCTAATTCTTTTCAGTTACATTAGTCATTAACATCAAGTATCCAAAACCTAGATCTCAGAGGCATTGTGTCAGAAAGTATTAAATCAAAAATTTCCAAATCAATGGGGCATGTTCAATGATACTGCTACAGAAAATATAATTGCTATCATTATTGTCAATTTGATAAATAATATTTTAGAGAGAACATAAAGGCTGTTACTCTTGATACATGAAATAAAACAGTATAGTCCTTGCCAGGTAGCTCAGTTGGTTAGAGCATCATCCGATGTGCCAAGGTTGCAAGTTTGATCCCTAGTCAAGACACATACATCAATCAACCAATGAACACATAAGTAAGTGGAACAACAAATTAATATCTCTCTCTCTCTCTCTCCTCTCTTTAAAATCAATAAATAAAAAGATAAAAAAGAGCCCTGGCTGGTGTAGCTCAGTGGACTGAGTGCGGGCTGCGAACCGAAGGGTCACCAGTTCGATTCCCAGTCAGGGCACATGCCTGGGTTGCAGGCCAGGTCCTCAGTGGGGGCCACGTGAGAAGCAACCGCACATTGATGTTTCTCTCCCTCTCTTTCTCTCTCCCTTCCCTTCTGTCTAAAAATAAATAAATAAAATCTTTAAAAAAAGATAAAAAAGAAATAAAACAGTGTTTAAGAAATTTATTATATCTTTATCTTGTACCTTCTAAACTTTTGCTTCTATATATACTTTATGATATAATTACATGTACATGATTCAAATAAATAGAGATTTTTGTGTGTGTGGTATAAAACCAGCCAACTGTGACTTTCTCCTTACCTGCTTTGACCACTCTTTGCAGACCTCTTATAAAACCTGCTCGTGATATTTATTAGGGGAAAGATACTGGTGAATGCCTATCTGAAAAAAATACTATATGTGATCTGTGCAGAATGCTTGTAAATCAACCTGTAATTTTCCTGCTGAAGAATGGCTTATGATAACATGAAGATGTTCTATCTGTGTAACTGAATATAAAACTGGAGAATTATAAAACTTAAACCACGTTTTTGAGAAGTGAATTTCCACATCCATTGTTCAGAATTTGTCTGTTATTTTAGTTCAAATTGTCCTAATGCAGGAGAAGGGTATGTTTTTGAAAACTGAGGCTAAAGGATTTGAACATGTCTAAAAAGAAATGCTACATCTGTGCCAGTTCTTGCCTCTATATTTTGAATCATTTGTAAAGTTTGGTTCTATCTTGGGTAATATTCATGATTAACCAGTGTGTACTTTGGCAGTTCAACCCACATGGTAAACTATAGCTCACCTTTTTTACTGATAGGGTACAACATAAGAAGTGTAGTTAACACTAGTATAGAGGACAATAGAAAGGAAAATGGTAAAATACGTGACTCAATAGATGTTTAGAAGAACAAACTGAAAAGTGCATATGGAAAGAAATGGTTGTACTTTGATAGCAATGAGCATAGATATCTCCATGTCTGATGTCTCAGTACCCCCTTACTTTTGCAAGTGACAAAAAAAAAAACAAAAACAAAAACAGCTCAAACTGACTTAAACAATATGAGAACATTTTAGCTCATGCAGGTGTAGAAATAGTCTTCAGAGAGTGTCTTCAAGATTGGTTTTATCCAGAAGTCCAGCGGTGGCACAACCCTGATTTCATCCACATCTTTGCTTCTTTCTTCGCTGTCAGCTTTATTCTGACCCTTAGTGCCCTACTACTAATTAACTAAAGTCTGTATACCTTAATACCTGCATCTTATGCTTAGTTTTCCTAGTCAAAAAAGCGGCTGCCAGCAGTTCCCAGGGCTACACATTTCTTTGTTTATGTTGAGAGAAAGATTGACTTAAAGCCTTTGGTCTTTGTTCTGATTGAACCGTCTGTGATGATTTTGGTTGCCTCAAAGAAACATCATGGTCAGGTAATTCTGTTTACTGCTGTGCCCATCCTTGAACTAAATATGGTAGCAAGGAAGTTAGCTGTGATTCTGTAGATAAGATTAGGCCAATCGAAATCTATTCTGGGAGCTAGAGGTCCTATGAGGTCAATTTTGTACAAACTTCATGGCTAAAATTTCAGGAACTCAGTTTCACAGAGGGAACCCTGGGAACTGCGTGTAGTGGATGCTGTGGTATACTGTCTGCATCTTCCCTTCAAGGCAGAGGGAATCAGTTTAATGGTTCCCAGGACTTTCGGTTGATGATGGCTCACCACTGAGACCCTCTCCAGCAATTTCTCAGTCAAAGGAGGTTATTTCACCAAACATCATGCCCCCTCCTTGGGACGGCCCACATCAAATAACCAGTAAATGTGGGGAAACAAAGGCCTGACCCTTTGTCTCAATGTGGACAATGTTCCTGGACCATACCGTTCCTAGGGGCTTTACTGTGATTGTAGTTCAACCCATTTCTCTGGCCAATCTTAATTCCTTCACACCCCTCATTGCTATTGCTCCCAAGAGCACTTTCTGTGATGGTTAATTTTATGTGTCACCTTGCCTTGTTCACAATTTAAACATTATTTCTGAGTGTGTCTGTGAGGGTGTTTTGAGATATGAGTAACATTGAATCAGTGGACAAAGTAAAATAGGTTGTCCTTCCTAGTGTGTTATATTCAGGGCCTGAGTAGACCAAGAGGTGGAGGAAGGGGGAATTCCCTGTCTCTGGCTTACTGTTTGAGCTGGGGTATCAGTCTTTTCCTGCCCTTGCCTGGACTGTACACCATCAGCCCTCTGGTTCTCAGAACTACTCTGCCAGCTTTCCTGCAGGCTCTAGCTGGCAGGTGGTAGATCACAGCACCTCTCAGCCTCTATCGTCATGGGAGCCAGTGCCCTTTGAAGAATCCAAACTAATACCTTCCCCCAAAAAACTTCCGCAAAAAATTCTCCAATACAATGTCTGTTTCCAATAGAACTTGACCATAGATGAAAAGAGGAAGGAAAAACAACCAGAAAAATCCTTTATAAAAGACACTTTACAAAAAAGTTACAAATTGCAAATGTAATTATAAAATATTTACTACTAGAAACAAATAGTTATACATCAAAAAGATGATATACCATTTTTATTTATCTGCTATGCAAAGATGAAAAAGAATGATAACACTACTAGTGAAAGGTGGGAAGGTAGGCACACACCTATGTTGGTTACGGCATCTAAGTTGGTACAACCTTCCTGAAAGATGGTTTAATACTCACACTTCCTGTCCCAGATGCCTCACTTTTACAAAGGAAGTGATAATATAAATGCACAGTCATAAATGCAACTATGCTTATCCTATATTTTCTATAAATTTGAAAAGTTTAGAATGACTTCTATTTACGTATGGTAGAGTAAGACCTTATGCCACACTATGCTCTCTAAAACATACTCAAATCAACAAATAGAATGAAGGAAAAAATTGCTACATTTTCTATATGAAAGCTATAAAAGAGTACCAAATACTCAACCAAAGATGAAGAATAGATGCAAAATTCAGTGAATTTTGGAGAAAATCAATGGAGGACTCGATGTACTGATGCATCTCTCTCCTGTGTTCAGGTGGCGTATGGCGTTCTCTGAAGGAAGGGGGCATCCTTGACTCAGAATAACAGGATGCAAGAGTGGGGTTGGCTGGACAAGCCTGCCCTCTGCACCTGCTCTCTCTGTTTTATTCTATGGAATAAATAGAGTGAAAATAGCTGGCCCAGAGATAATGGCAATCATACAAAAATAAATAAATGAGGTCATAATGAAACAAGTTGAAGAATTATATAACACATGAGAAGGAGGACAATAAAAGGAAGAAAGAACCCTAATAAAAAAACTCACATTACATCTAGCCCACACTAAAGGCAATGGGAATGAAACTACTTTTTTGAGGAGTACTGAAGAATTTGTGATCACATTTTAGAGGAACCACAATTGAAAACAAAACATTTAACCAGAGAAAATATATAAATGGCAAATAAGAGCCTGAAAATATTCCCAACAGATTTAGACACTAGGGAACTACAAATGTAAACCAAACTGAGTTACCATTAAGCATTTATTAGAATGGCTACAATTTAAAAGACTGATCATACTGAGTATTAGAATGTGGAGCAACTGCCACAATCATACACTTACGATGGGATATAAAATAGTACAATTGCTTTAGAACACGATTTAGCAAGTTTAGCAAGTTTAGCAGTTTCTTAAAAAGTTAGCGATGATTAACGTTATGATCCCATATGATCCAGTCATTCTGGTCGTTAGCTACTGATCCAAGAAAAATGAAAGCACATGTCGGTACCAAGACTGCTTTACAAATGTTGGTAACAGTTTCATTGGTAATACCCCAAGGTGGAAACCGCCAAATATCCATGAACAAATGGACAAATAGTGGCATATCCATACAATGGAATTTTACTCGGTGATTAAAATAAAAGGAACTATTGAAACAGACTACAACATGGATGAATTTCGCAATAATTTTGCTAAGTGAAATAGTACCTAATATATGATTCCAATGGTAAAGAATTCTAGGAAATGCAAACGTGTGAAGACAGAAAGCAAACCAGTGGTTCTCTAGAATGGGAAAAAGAAATGGAGAGGACAAGTCTAATCTTTTTCTTAATATAGGTATACATTAGCTGTATGTTAATATTGGCACACATTAACATGAGTATATAGCTCTTTTTGGTGGGTATTTGTGTGGATTATCTATTTCGTCTCTTTGCCTTTAGGTTTTATGTATCCTTATATTTTAGATGCACTTCTTATAATCAACTTATAGGCTTTTTAAAATTGAATCTATGTCTTTGACTTTTATTTGGATCATTTAGTTCATTGACATTTAATGTGATTATTGTATTTACATCTATTGTCTTACAATTTGTTTTCTGTTCGGCCAGCCTGTATTCTTTTTCTTGCCTCCTGTGTCCTTCTTGCAATCTATTACAATGATTGAGAATTTTTTATAGTTTCACGTACTCTCTACATTCTTAATAGTTACACATTCTTTTATTACTTCTTTGGATTTTACATCAGAAATTACAGCATGCTTCTTTGTTTTATTAGAGTTCAACCACTTTCCAGACCGAGCAAGGATCTTAAAATGTTTTATCACCATTTACCCCTTCATAAGTTATTTGTTATTATTGTCATGTACTATAATTCATATATATTTTTAAACCTCATAACTTGTTATTATTTTTGTTTTCTACAGTGTTTATATTTGCCCAAGTAATTACATTTTTCTTGATCTTCAGTCCTTGCACATCTAAGCTTCCCTTTGGAATTATTTTTTCTCTGCCTGAAGATCACCCATAGTATTACTTTAGTAAGGATTTATTGATGATACATTTTTGTTTTTTAAAAATATCTTTATTTCCCCTTCAGTTTGGAAGGGTACTTTTGAAAGGTATATTCTGTGAATGCTTTTAAAATTTGGTCTTTTGTTTTTAGCAGTCTTATTTTGCTTTCCCAAGGTGTTTTCCCTTTTATATTTATTCTGTTTGGGGTTCAGAATATTGTACTATCTTAGGCTTGTTTTTCATTCAATATGGTTCTTTAAACAAATATCTTATTTCATCTGTGCAGTAGAAAGTGCTTCATTATTTTGGAAATTATGCCACTCATTAAAGCATTACATTGTATATATAGAACATTATGCTAGATAGAAAAACAGAGAATTCAGAATTTGAAAACCTTGATTATCTGCTGTGCATATTTATCTTATTCTAGCCTAGATGATTTCAGAGGCCTTTTCCTGTACAGAGTCATCATAGAGGCAAATAGAAGTCCAGCTTCTGCATTTCTTTTTGTATTATTACTATCTAATGAATTCTATTGTACAGCAGGTGTCAAATCATATCAGCTGCTTTGCAATCGAGTATGAATAGAAGATATATTGCTATTGCAAATGAATCTAATATGAAACTAATGAGCAGTAATGAGCTACTGTTTTGCTATCATTGAAGCAACTTCTGAGATGCTAATAAACTCTCATTTTTGCTCTTTAGTAAAAGCAGTGACCAGGATTTATAACATAGCTTTAATGTCCCAAAGCCTGAGGCAAAAATAAATAAATAAACAGTGAAATCCTAAACTGAGGATAATTTAGTCATTTTCTGTGTGATTGTCCTCTTTCTTATTAAAATGAACCTGTTATAATGCCTTTCAAGAACTTCTTTGACTGAAGAAAAAAGACGAAGAATGGATGTCCATTAAGATCAACATGAAGTTAAGACGGTAGGCATCTTGCCTAATTTTTCTTAATGTAAATATAATAATTCTAGAGTTTTCCACTTGTCAGTGTTTTATAATATAATGAAGCCTAATGTAGACAACTTTTTATTTTTAAAACCTATCACTTCAGAAGTAACACTACTGAGGGACCTTTTGTAATGAACTTATTTGTTCCCGTGAGTGGCCTACCTTGGTAAATAACCCAGAGCACTTACCACACTGTGTTCCGGCCACACGTTTCATGTCTCTGCCTTCGCTATAGTAGTGTAAGAGAACGCGGCTCAATAAATATTTATAACATAAATGATGAAGAAATGATCGAATGAGTGTGGAAAAAGCAACAGCATTAACTTTGGTTTTTTTTTTTTTTGGTAGAAATAATGTGGTTTAAAATGGTATTTAATTCATTTGATATGTCATAAAACTCTTAAGAACTCTGCTTTTTTTCTTTTAAGATTTATTTATTTATTATGGTTAGAAAGGGGAAGGGAGGCAGAAAGAGAGGGAGAGAAATGCCAGTGTGTGGTTGCCTCTCACATGCCTCCTACCAGGGACCTGGCCCACAACCCGGGCCTGTGCCCTGACTGGGAATCTAACGGGGGACCCTTTGGTTTGCAGGCCGGCACTCAATCCACTGAGCCACACTAGCCAGGACAAGAACCCTGCTTTGAATGCTTTATATTATAGAACAAAAAGAGATGTCTCAGTATTTATGATTTATGTAACCTTGTTGCATTAACTAATAAACGTACACTAATTCTAAAAAATAGTTTTGGTATCCTCCTACAGATATTTGCTAGAACTCAAGATTTTAACTATAATTATATACTTTATATACTTATGCATATTTGACTTTTATAGCCTCAAAAAGTCCACCTATTTGATTAAAAAAATCAAAGCTTTGAATTATTAACTATCTTTACTGTTGAATAAGCTATTATAGACATGTGTACAAACACAAAGCTATTTGGTTTGAATAAGTCAAATAATTCAAATTCACTTTATTTAAGATTTCTTTTCCATTTCTGAGTTACAGGACATACATTTATGTAGAAATTTCACTATTCTTCTGTGTGTGAAGAAACTATGTATAAATATTATATTTATATCCCATGGGATCTGTAAAAATTAATAATAAACATAAGAAAGAACTATAACTTAAATGTTTGAAACATAGGAGAAGAATGCCATATGGTCTGAAATCCTGTGCTATTTGACTCTGGTGATCCAAAAATACCCCACAAAGATATCGTGATATTATACAGTGAAGAAGTGGACTGAAGATGTAGGTGTTGGTTAAATGGAATGCTCATCTGTGAGGTCCTCCTCCAAATGAATGAACCCAGGCATTCTGGGACCCCCACTTGCCTGCTCGTCTCCCACACCTCTAGATCTTGTAATACAACAACTGTTAAACAATATGAAAATTTCTACCTATTTACAAATATACACAAAATTCTGCAGAATTTTAGGTTTTGAACATAAGAATTGCAATTAATTACATTTTGATACATTTTCTTACATATTTTCTTTTACTGACTTCATATACCTTTGAATGAATGAGTCTGACATCCAAATAATTCTAAGCCCAGGCTTCTATGTTATTTGGAGACTATTTTTCATGGACTTATTTCTTGCAGCTAACAATATCTGTGACTCATAAATTCAAGTAAAGCAATGTCCTCGAAATACATCTTTTAGTAATTATGGTAGGCCTCCTGTTCTCTGCGGTGATCTAAAGAACAAAAAAGACAATTAATTGTGTCATATAGACATAAGATATGGTTCATTGGGGTCCATTCATTAAAGCAAAATAAAATTCCCAACTTCATCTTTAATTTTGGTAAGGAGAATCTCCTACTGTTTAAAAGCACTGGTAACTTTTAAAGCAATGTGCTCTAGAGATAAGCTCTATGTTTTAGGATAATTTTCATGACTGCCCTGTCATCATGAGAAAGAAGTAAAATTATGAATTATCTCCTAAATTAAAACTTGGAATAATTCCTTTATATATTATTTAGAATGTATATGGGGATACATTAGAATTTTTAAAAAAATTTGCTACTAAACCAAGGAAATGTTTACCATTATATTTTATTGAATGTATTCTTACTGAATATCAATCGCTTATAGATTTTAAAGGGAATTATAATATATATTAAATTTTTTTAATTATTGATAGAATGAAAATATCTCTTTACAGATTAATATTATTTCTCACCAAAGTAACACATGCATAGAGTAAAAATTAAAATAACACAGAAAGGCTTTTAATTAAAAGCAACAGTTCCCTACGCCAACCCTGCCTACCCTTTGGCCTGCTCCTATTTTTATTTCTGAAGTTGTTACTTTCCTAATTCTTTTTTAAAAACAGAGATGATATGTAGTCAGTGTGTCCCAGTGAAACTCCATTCTGAATATATAAACTTATGTGTGCCATAAGAGTTATCAGATATTTTTAATATTAAGGCTATATAATTAATATAATTTATATCCTAATCCCTTGATTTATCACATTTAAATGTTATCTCTTGACTGAGCAACGTAAAAAAAATTTAGCTCATTCACAATACAGATTTCTCTTACCTTTCCCAGTTTGTGATAGTTGTATAATTTTCTAAATCTCTTAACTTTAACTTTGCAATGTTGAATAATACTTTTATTTAAACACTTAAAGTTTCGCTATATTTCTTATTCTATAATATTAACTTTCAACTTCATCTTTTTAATTCTTTTTTAAGATATATTTTATTAATTATGCTATTATAGGTATCCTAATTTTCCCCCTTCGTCCCCCTCCTCTTGGTACCTCCCACTCCCTCCAGCAATCTCCCCCTTAGTTCATGTCTGTGGGTCATGCATATAAGTTCTTTGGCCCTGTTTCCTATACTGTTATCAATTCTTGGTCGGGCCACCTGCCTGGGCTGCAGGCCAGGTCCCTGGGGCAGGGTGTGGGGGAAGGGTGTGTAAGAGACAACCAATGGACATGTTTCTCTTATTGAGATGTTTCTCCCACACATCGATGTTTCTCTCCGTTTCTTTCTCCTTCCCTTCCCCTCTTTCTAAAAATAAATAAATAAAATCTTGAAAAAAATACAAATTGGTAGGCACAAAAGAGACAAGGGCATGTCAATTGCATCTCTTAAGTACCATTACTGAAGAAATTCTTAAGGATTCTACCATTCTCTCTACATCTCTTATACCCTCCACTTTCAGTGTTGATAACATTTACATGCTGTTCTACAACTGTACTGAAGTCTATATTTTGTCTTCAGTTCATACATATTAAAAATGAGTCAATAGTATTTTTATCATTATAGTGAAGCACATATTTCCTTCTCTGCAAATCCAAAGTCAAAATCCCTAAGTAACTCAAAGAGAAACTTCCTGGCATCAAAAAATTTGATGTGTTCTTCTATTAATTGTTCAAAATCATACCACACTTTGTTTTTTATTTGGATCATATTTTTCGTATAGTTTTTGTTTTTGTTTTAAACCTAAAGTCATCTTTCTTTTTTTTTGTTGTTGAGACAGGGAACCTACTAACCATCTTTATTATCTCACTAATTTGTTCCTTATTCTACCTATTGTTTAGAATTTCTTTCTCATTTTGGAAGATATTCTTCCTAGAATCCATAGATTTCCTGTTATAATTTGGGTTGAAATTCTTTCCAGGCCTTGTGGATATAGTTATGTCCAATTAGTTGTAGTCAATTCTCCCTCATTTCACCCAAGACATAGGTTTAAAGAAGGTTGGCTGCAGATGTTTGACTTTTTCAGAATACAACCAACACTTATAGTCTCAAAAAATCCCAGTAGAAAGTCAGGAACCTTTCCTTCTGCTCCTTAATACAGCCTCTCGTAGTTCAGTTAATTCTTGAACAACATAGGTTTCACCGTGTGTGTCCACTTATACATGGATTTTTTCCAATAAATGTTATAACTATACTGTTTTCGACCCACTGTTGGAAGTCCATGGATGCAAAGAATACACTGACCCATTCCAATTTATATGGTGGACTAGAGCACCCACAGAATTTGGTATCTGTGGGAGTGGGCTGGGGTCCTAGAGCCAGTCCCCTATGGATACTGAGGGCAGTTAAGTTTGGGGGGAGTCAAAAGTAATATGTGGATTTCAACTGTGCAGGGATTGGCTTTAGCTAACATTTAAAAATTTCATCAGTTTTCAAAGTGTGATCCATAGATCAGACTTTTGAGGGTCCACAAACTCTTTCTGGTGGTTTGTGAAGTAAAAAATATTTCATAACAACACTAAGACATTACTTTGCTTGTTTCTTTGTACAACTATCCCTCGCTATATCGCGGTTCACTTACTGCAGCTTCACTGTATTGTGTGTGTTTTTTTTATAAGATTTTATTTATTTATTTTTATAGAGAGGAGAAGGGGGGGAGAAAGAGCAATGCATGGTTGCCTCTCCCATGGCCCTCACTGGGGACCTGGCCTGCAACCCAGGCATGTGCCCTGACTGGGAATCAAACCAGAACCTTTTGGTTCCCAGCCCGCGCTCAATCCATTGAGCTACACCAGCTGGGCGTATTCTGGGTTTTTTTTTTTTTTTTTAAATACTGTATATCTAATTCTGTATTGCGGAGTTTTCACTATATCACAGGATTTTATGGTATATAGGTATTTATATAATATTTATGATGTTAATTATTTTTGCCTAAAAAAATGTAAAACAATACAAAAAATAAAAAATGTTAATTCAAACATTAAAAGAATATTAAATCAAAATAAAATACAGTATGTATTTCATCCGCAGATGAATACTGTACTGTACACAATGGAAATGCAGTACATCACTACCTCTCGCACAAGTTTGCCAATGTGAGATTGTACATGGCACACTATTGGCTGATGGAATGGAAGGCGACCAACCACGGCATTGTGTTCTGTATCCTGGGCACTGATTGGCTCAGTGACTGTAGCATCAGTCTGTTTGCTCTCCTGCACTGTGCCCATACGTTCAGCATCTCTCCTTGTCCACTTCACATTGACGTCTGATCACTGCATGTAGTGTTGCTCTGTGGTGTTGCGTTTTTGCGAAATTTACATAAAAGTTTGAATTTATTTCAAGCCGTATGATGCCACCCAAATGTTCTGCTCCTTCTAAGGGCTTCTGGCAGTGAACCCAAGCACCAGAGGAATATGCTTACCATGAAAGAAAAGGAGGAACTTCTAGGCATGTTAAAGGAAAGCAAAAGCTACACGGCTATAGGCCACCATTATGGGATCAACAAATCTACTGTTTGCTACATAAAGAAAGATCTATGGCAACAATGACTTTTAACAAGACTGCAAAGAGGGTGGTCACTTCCTACAATAAGGCCATTGTGAAGATGGAGTCTGCATTGACCCTGTGGATAAATGACTACAAGAAGAAGAATATCTCGCTGGATATCAACACCATCCGGATGAAGGCCAAGAAACTTTATGATAGTTTTGCAGAAAGCACGGACATTCACAACAGTGACGAGGATGAAGATGAGGACGATGACGCAGAAGCAGGACTGTCGAGCAGGACCAACTCCTATTCAGTGCCAGCAAGGGCTGGATTGACAAATTTCAGAGGCACTTTGGGCTCAAGAGTGTTTCTCTGCATGGAGGAGCTGCCTCTGCAGATGTCCACAACCATCGATGGACAAAGACCTAACAGAGATGATGAAGTCAGCAAGTGAAGAGGATGAGGAACAAGATGAACTAGGGGTTGGAGAAGAGGAGGAGGTTGGCCTAACACTTGATCGTCTTGTAACCATGGTCAGAATGGCCAAAGAACTTCAGTAAGTGGCTGAAGAATAGGACCCCCAGATGCTTTGTTTGTTGCACTTTGTAAATACAATCGAGAGTGGCATGTCAGTTTATAAAAACCTTCTCACTCAGAAGAAAAAGCTGTGCCAGCAACTCCCCATCACTATGTTCACCACTCGGACGAAGAGATCAGTTACGCCTACACCTTTAGTGGAAATAGAAGTTATGGCCCAGGGTGAAGATGCTGCACCACCTCATGAAGCGCCTGATGAAGTGGTGCCTTCAGAAGAGCTATAATGCTCTTCTTGGCCGTGCAGTACATTCATCTCATCATCATCACCTTCATCGCCATCAGTACTACACAGCTACATAATTCATGATCTTCATCATTCAAGTTGTAGTATGCTTCACTGGCGAGTACCCATATAGAATTTTATATGCTGTTAAAATTACGTAGGTTTAAGAGTGTAGAAAGTGTTTAAGAGCATATGAAATGTTTATAAGAGTGTGGGAAAGGTTAATAAGAGAGTGGGAAAGGTTTATAGGAGTGTGGGAAGGGTTTGTAAAGCCTTAAAATATATATAAATAATAAAACAAATATAACGCCACTACTTTCGCGGATTTTCACCTATCGCAGAGGTCTCTGGAACGTAACTCCTGTGACGGGTGAGGGATCCCTGTGTTGGTGTTTGCACGATGGTGCAAAAGAAAAGACGGTGGGTAACACTGCTGGCAGCTTGGCATGAATTCAGGCAGTTGCACCAACTGGACTCACAGTTTTTAAAAAGCCAATTTCACATAGAATGTTCTTAAGGAAAAAATAGCACTTTACTGTATCAAATTTTGACCCTTGAGTCTATTTCTTTTTATATTGTGTGACAAGACAGAAGTATGCATAAAGTACTTTAGCTGCATACTGAAACAGTAAAAGCACTTATCAGCAAAGTACGTATGTGATTATTTCAGAAGTGAGCTGAACTAGACGTTTTTTCATGGAAAATTATTTTTATTTGAAAGAATGACTGACAGAAAAACCATGATTATGTAGACTTTGGAATTTGGCAATACTTTTCTGGTAGTGAATGGAGTGACACTATTGCTTCAAGGAAACCACTTGCAGTATTTGTTGCCAATAATACAATTGAAGCTTTCAAGCAAAAATCAAGTTTTTGCAAAACTCCTATCTTGCTATTGTGAGCTTGACAGCTTATCAATAGTTACTTTTTGGGGGCTGAGATTGGTGGTGATATTAATGAATGTGATTTTTAAAATGCATTTTTTAATGAAAGATCTTCACAACTCACAGAGCTGTTATTTCCCAAATAACAAATGCATGATGTTGCGTACCATGCACGGGTGAAAAATCCATTCAAAGCTTCATATTGACTGGTGGATTTCAGCGTAACAGAGTATGGGAAGTCTGCTCATATAGTCTCAGATTCTACCCTGCACTAACATCTGAGAAATTATCACTTGTCAGACATTAGTGTAGTATCAGAGAAGAGTACCCAAATTTAACTGAAAGGGCCATTAAAATGCTTCTTTTTTTTATACTACATTTCTGTGTGAAACCAGATTTTTTCTCGATATTTTTAATCAAAATGAAGTTATAACAACAGATGGAATGCAGACACAGAGAGAATTCAGATGTTTTTATTAAGCCAGATATTAAAATAGATTCACAAAAGTGTAAGATAATGTCATTCTTTTCACTATTTTGTTTGGAAAAATATAGGAATTTAGGCAAAAATATATGCTGCTTATGTTAAAATAGAATGAGCTTATTTTTACTGTTTTTAAATGAATATTTAAACTTTTTTCAGGTTTAATTTTCAAAATAGCAAATATTGAAATATGTATTAATTATATGTAAACAGATTGACTTTGGGGTCTTCACTAATTTTTAAGCGTGCAAAGAGGCCCCGAGACCAAAAGGACTGCTCTCGACTTCTTGCCCGTGAAGACCTGCAGTCGTTGTCATATTCCTTCTGTTTAGCCGAATCTCTGCTTCTGGATCCCGTGGCGTGTTTTCGTCCTGCTGTCTATCATCCCAGCGGGACAGTAGCGCAAAACGAGGACCGACCGGTCTGCAAACTGTGTGGACAGCAGGTGTTTCAGGCCCCCCCAAAACCTTCACTTTGGGGAAGTATTATCTAGTTTACTTATAGGTTATGAAGTTTACCAGATTATGGACACTAACACGTTTCTATCTCTTTGAACTGATGCAGTGTGTGTCATAATGTTATGTCAATTAACCATTTCTCCATCAATTAGTAGAGGCTATTGTCCTGAGAAAATTACTGATTCTATTTTCTTTTAAGAAAGCTAACCATGACCTTCTCATCTTTTTGTTTTAAAGCATGGGATCTCTTTAAATTTCAATGCCTGTAAAGTTTTCTTTAAGAAACTAAAATAGAATCATCTATCGACATTTCTGATAATTTTACGAAGTAATACCAAGAGCACAAAGATGAATACATCCTTTAGAAAGGGGAGCCCTTAACGTGGTAGCATTACTTCATCTCTTTTCTATACAACTTGAAAGGCTGTGTTCAGTAATTTATGTTAATGCTTAATTTTCGGAGTTTTCTTTCTTCCATAAGCTCTTCATGCTTTGACCATGAACTGATTCCCTCTTTGAAATTTACCCTCCATCCCACCCCCTCTCCTCGCTGACTTTTCATTATGGAGCATGGGAGACACCCTCCCATCGCTACGCACTGTGCTCTGGTGGCAGGTCTCCCTGACAAAAATCAAAGAGCTGCTAGTGCCAGAAGGATGAACTCTGTGATCTCAGCCCCGACAAGAGAAGCATCCCCAGAGAGAGGCTCAATGCATGTCAGGGTTAAATCTTAATTCGTCAGAAAGCTGAGAAGCAGTCAGACTGTTGAATATTTTTATTGAGAAACATTTTTCAAATCACAGATCAGATTAATATTTCAGTTACTTCTTTGAATGCATCTGGTCCGAGGCAACAAACAAAACCAATGGCTCATGTGTAGTGTGATTTAGAAAAAGTTTTTACTGTTTAAATGGTTTCTGCTACATTTTTTTTTTTTTCAGGTTGAATAGGGACATGATCTCAACTCCCTTTCCCCCCTTTTTTTGGCTTTTTCTTCCCTTCCTTCCTTTTCACTTTTTCTAGAGATTTGTTGCTCTCAAGAATAATCCATTGCTTAATTTTAAACATCAGAAATTAGAATGATTAGGTGTTCTCAGAAGAAATAGACTCTTCCTTTGACTTTTATGGTACTTAACACCACACTGCCCTAAATAAGATTGTGTTGTTAGTACTGGAGCTTATCTAAAAGTGGCAGTGAGTCACTATAAAGACTGAGCTTGATTATGTTATATATACATATATATAAAATAACCTTCATGGGAGATGTCCTGTGGACTTAAATAACAGTATTTATCATGCACTTAAATGAGCTAGTTAGCCATTGGAATCACTTTAAAAAGTCAATACATCTATTGTAACCATTTTATAGATGAAGCACTGAGCGTTTTGAAATTTTGTTCAAGAGTATTATTATGTCAGAAATGAGATGAAAATGCAAGTAGCTTAGCTACAGAGAACAAGAATTTTCCACACCCCAATTCCGCTCCAGGTAGTCAAACTGTATCAGGACCATAGAGAAACAATAGTGAATTCTGGTAGCAGCTTATGGAATTTTCATTATTTTTTAAATTTAAGTTTCCTAGCTTATTTCCCTTTTACTGTAGGACAGCTAAAAGATTCATGCCTTAGTGAATGCTGTTCCCTAATCCAGAATGCCCTTCTTCTTTCTTACCATTCAAATTCAATCCATTCTTTACTGTTCATTTCAAATTTCATTTTCTCTGTAATCATAAGCTCCCAACATTGAAGAGCTGGAATAGAACATAGAATACTTCTAGTATAATTTCTACCAAAAGCAAGAAATTACTGAGACAACAATCCTGAGACCCTCTGCACGTGATTGAAAACGTGCTATTACAGGATGCCTATACTTCTTACCATAAAATTTTATTGAGCTAGTAATTCTTACCATCTCAACATAGATGTATACCTTGTTTTTTTATATAAAATATAATGTTCTTCAGTTATTTTTATTAATCTCTCCATTCATTCATGCATTTGTACTTTCAATTAATATTTATTAGAGTTTTTATGTACCAGTCTTCTAGATGCTAGAAGACAAAATAATAAAGACATAGATATTATTGTTTAAAAACAGTTGCTTTTAAGGTATTTAATATAGACCAAGAGACCAAGGAAGTGACAGTAAAGCCTAAGTTGAGATTTGAAAAAAAAAGTAGAATTTGGCTACTTGAAAAAGAGAAGGAAAAACGCTTAATGCTGAGGAGTGATCCCCATTTTAAAGATGAAGTACCTGAGGCATAGAAACTTAAGTAAGTATTTTCAACATCCTAAGGCTAGTCATTGGAAGAATTGAAATTCAGGTTGGCATTTTCACTCCATAGCTGATGCTCTTACATTCGGGTAATGAAAGAGTAGCATTGTATTCAGGAAGTTGTAAGTAATTATTTAAGATAAGTGTGGGGTGTGGTAAGTGAAGGAGTTGGGATGGTGGTAAAAGGAGCCAGCGGAGTTAGGAGGGGCATTCACAGTGATGAAGTTTGAAAGCTACACCAATACATTTGAACTGTGCTGTCCTTCCCCGTTTCTTCTAATGCTGAGAGAGCAAACTGAGTTTGTCCTCATGTTACTGATTTGGTTTTCACAAAAAACAATGTTGGGTTTTTCCTGATGCAATATTAATTTTTATTCTGTGTTACTTTTAAAATTTATTTTGCAGCCAGCTTCATTTTTTTTTTTTTGGTCCAGGTTCATCTTAGAGTACTGCCCTTTCATAACTCCTGCTTTATAGAGCTCATTTTCATTTTAAAAATCCATCATTTTAGATTTCTTTGGTATACCAAAGAGATGTTTTTACATGGTATTCTTATGTTTTGTGTAGGAAGCAATTTCAGTGATATGCTATTATTCCAAGTTTCTAGGGAATTGTACTTTTATCTTTTGCTTCAGTATTTTTATGTATTTATATAACATACGAATATTTATATTATTTTATGTAATATGTATTTGTTCATCCTTGAACTCAGGGATATCTAGAATGTGTACACATTTATACATCTGTATTGTTAGTCTTCTTGGCTGTATATTTTACTTTTGAGAAAATTTGCCCTTAGATTGGTCCATAATTTACAAATCAATATTTACTCTCTCCAGATCAATCAATGTTGCACAGCAGATCATCATTTAGTGTGGAATTTCCTCCTAATTTTAAATTCAGTACCTCAAACTATTCTGGAGTCTAGAATTAGCCTATGGTTGCCATCTGCTATTGAATTTCATACATGTAGGGGAAAAGTATTCAATGGCCAAATAGCTTTTAGAAATACAATGTGCTACTTCCCCCCACTTGGGAAAGCACTCGAAGCACCTAGAGGAGTTCTATAGCAAAGGAGATTGTAGTCATTCCTTTTAAAATCTGTATTTATTCAATTCTTTTTTTAAAGAACATGTTTATTTTTACGTGTCCACTAACATTCCTTGGACTCTACTTTGGTAAATTCTATGGGATGAATACAGTCTATTTCCCATAGACTTTGTTAACCGGCGGGCATTAATCTATTTCAATACTTATTTGCAACACTTTTCCTTAGGTAACTATACACACAGTTCCTCCACCTGCCATCATTTCTTATCATATTGTACATATTTTTTTTCTGAAATGTATTTTACATAGAGTAAAATTTACCCTTTTAAGAAGTGTAGTTCTATGTTTGGCAAATGCATATAGTCATGTAACCACCGCTACTATCAAGATATAGTAACAGTGAATATTAGAACTTCATTGCCTAAGTGGATGTGCAAACAGAGGCACTGATGAAGGGGAGTATTACCGGTGAAGTTCGTTGTATTCAGAAGGTATGCCTTTCATAGTTGGAAAGTGTTCACTGGTAAATGCAAACTCCGTGTCATGCTAGAGTCAGAGAATGGGAAGTAGATCAGTCGTTTTTTTTTTTTTTTTTTTTTTTTTTTTTTAAAGATTTTATTTTTATTTACTTTTAGAGAGAGGGGAAGGGAGGGAGACAGAGAGGGAGAGAAACAGCAATGTATGGTTGCCTCTCACATGGCCCTCACGGGGACCTGGCTTGCAACCTAGGCATGTGCCCCAACTGGGAATCGAACCGGGACCGCTTGGTTCCCAGCCCGCGCTCAATCCACTGAGCTACACCAGCCAGGGCAGGTCAGTCGTTTTTTGAGGTGATCCATGCTATTCTGTTTCAGGAGGTGGATTTTGGGGTATTCAAGGACGTGTTTTTTTCCATCCGTCCCTATGGACAGGGAAATTCCCAATTCCTCTTTCTAGCTCTTCCCTCTTAACATATGGTTTGTGTTCACTATTTCTATTTTTGTTTAATCTGGTATGTATGTGAGTGTATTATAATGAGAAAGTTAGAGAAATACATTAGATACTGCAATTTTTTCCCATGCTAACAGCATCAAAGTATTTTGTAAATAACAAATAATGCTGAAATGTAAGATATCATTATACTCCTCTTATCTTTACCATCATGCTCAGTAAAATATGGATAACAGTTTATATTTAATGAGTGACACTTCTTTGATTGAGTGGTTGGTTGATGTGTGAGCTATTATGCAACACTAAACTGTAATTTTAGCGTGACATTTACTTTAATATTAAGCCTAGAGATTTTTTTGATGAAGTTGTTGATGATGAGTATCAAAAATTGCTGTGCCGTTTTGAAAGGTACATCTTAATGTATTTCAGCCTCTGATCTGGTCCTAACATCTGGACCATATTTACCCTGTATAAATCTTTTCTTTCAGCTCAGTCTGACATGCTCGTTTCTAGTACAAGATAGGTCATGTTTATCTGTTGCACTGTCTATGGTCCAGTGATCTCTTTTGTAGTCTAAGGGGAACTGTATGAAAGCTGAACTGTGTCAAGAAGACTAAGAGTGTTAAAGTTCACCAAGAAATCAAGAAGAGCCTTTGCAGAAACAAGAGGAAGTTAAAATTAGTATGAATTGATTTCCTACCCCCTTTTCAGAAATTGTTTTCACATATTGAGGGCCCCTTGGCCATTTATGTTATGCTCTCTGTTATGACTGTGACATGACTATGCCAGAGGATGGCCAAGGTCAACAATGTGACCTATTTTTATTTTTTCTTAATAGGAAAAAGTTGCCATTCTTTTCCCACACTGGCAGACTCTTTCTGTGTGTGTGGCTTTGCAGACTCCTTTTTGTGAACATTTCACATCTTTTTCTTTGATTAAGCTTGTTAGATTTCAGACCTCCTTGAACTTTAAACTTCTCATTTTCCAGCTTTTCCAGTTAGACGTTCTAAATCTAGTGATCTATTATATAGTATTATTAACTTATCTATTCTTTGACAGCTTTATAAATTATTTTAGAAATATATTTTCTTAAAACAATAAAACAAACAGGAGATAAACATTGTTTTAAACTATTTTCTATTTAATACTGGATACTTTTATTTACAAATCTGAAATCTCCAAGAGAAATAAGAATGCATTCATTATTTGAATACATCATACGTCTCAATTTTCAGGTTTTCTTGAACTCTGAAGTTGCAAAGAGGTCTTGGTTTTCCTGGATTAAATCAGTGACACTTTATTGGCTTAATCATGAATTTACCTAAATGGATTACTAATGTACTAAAAGTAATATACAGTCACTATGAAAAATAACAACAAACCTTGTACTAAAACATGAAGCATTTAATAGAAAATTGAAGTTATATAACAAGTAATTAAAATATAAAATATCTAAAATCAAGGTGAGCATTTCTTTTTCAAAATGTCCAAACAATTAACTTAATGTACTAATTCACCTTTAGTGTGTAAACAAAACCAAGTGACATTAGAATGATATGTTAGGAAATACTGCTGTGAGACTTTCAGTCTAGATGTTAGCCTTAAGTGATGTGAAATACCACTCAACAACTTTCTAGATCCAAGCACAGAGGATGTTAGGAAAAATAAAACAACTTAAATGGACATTTGAATATGAAATCAAGAACTGGAAAGCTTAACTGCCAGAAACAAAAACTGAAATTAGGCAGAATAGTGAGTTGTTACTGAGGCCGAATGTCTTACAGGAGGATGGGGCTGCCTCAGGACCCTAATGCTTAGGTATTAACACAAAACCAATATGTAAAAACCTACTGCATTTCTATGCATTAGTAATAAACTATAATAAAGGAAAAAATAAGAAAACAATTGCACTTCCAATTCCATCAAAAAAATAAAATACCTAGAAATAAATTTAACCAAGGACGTGAAAGACTAGATACTAAATGATATTGATGAAATAAACTGAAGAAGACACAAATAAATGGAAAGATATTTATGGATTACAAAAGTTAATGTTAAAATATTAATAGTGACAAAACGATTTACAGATCCAATTAGATTCCTATCAAAATACCAACGACACTTTTTCACAGAACTAGAACAAATAAGCCTAAAGTTTATATGGAAACACAAAATCCCCAAAGAGCCAAAGCAATCTTGAAACAGAAGTATAAAGTTGGAGGTATGCTTCCTGATTTCAGATCGTACTACCAAGCTATCAGAAACAAAGCAGCATGATACTGGCACACACACAAAGCAAAAACAAAAGCAAAACAAGACATTAAGAACAAAAACACAATAGAGAGCCCAGAAATAGACCCATGCTTATAGGGTCAATTAAACTATGACAAAGGAGGCAAGAATATACAATGGGGAAAAGACAGTCTCTTTAATAAACGATGTTTGGAAAACTGGGCAGATACATGAAAAAAGATGAAATTGAACTAATTTCTTATGCCATATACAAAAATAAACCAAATGGGTTAAAGACTTCAATGTAAGAACAGAAACTAGAAAACTCCTAGAAGAAAACCTAGGTAGTAAACTTTTTGATATTGGCTTAGGTAATATTTTTTGAATATGCCTCTCCAGGCAAGGTAAAAAGCAAATGAGATTACATCAAACTAAAAAGTTTTTGCACAGCAAAAGAAACATCAACAAAATGAAAAGGCAACCAACTGAATGGGAGAAGATATTCACAAATGATGTATCTAATAAGGGGTTTATACCCCAAAATATAAAGAACTAATTTAGCTCAACATAAAAAAAAATCTGATTACTAAATGGGTAGAGGACTAGAATAGACATTTTTCTAAAGAAGACATTCAGATGGTCAACAGACACATGAAGAGATGATAACATCACTAATCATCAGGAAAATATAAATCAAAACAACAGTGAAATACCACCTCCCACTTGTCAGATTGGCTATTCTCAAAATAACAACAGATAACAAGCGTTGGCAAGGATGTAGAGAAAAGGCTGGTGGGATTGTAAATTAGTTCAGCCACTATGGAAAACAGTATGGAGGTTCCTCAAAAAGCTATTGGGTTGACCAAAAAGTTCGTTTGTTTTTTCCCATAAAATAACAGACAAATTTTTCATTTTCACTAATAACTTTATTGATTTGGATATTTTGAGTATGTCAGCTATCTCCCACATGGTATACTGTTGATTGTTGTCAATTAATGTCTCAATTTGATCTCTGTCCACTTCAACTGGTCTACCTGACTGTGAACCATCGTGCAGAGAGAAACCTCCAGCACAAAACTTCACAAATCACCTTTGACACGTCCTATCAGTCACAGCACCTTCTCCATACATTGCACAGATCCTTTTTTGCATTTCCGTTGCATTTTTACCTTTCTTGATATAATAAAGCATATATACCCAAAATGTTGCATGTTTTATTCCATCTTCAGTATTAAAATGGCTACACAAAAATTCACCAATTTTGAAGTTTTTTAAAAATGCACACTGGCCCTGGCTGCTGTAGCTCAGTGGACTGGGTATGGGCTGGGAATCAAATGGTCACTGGTTCAGTTCCCAGTCAGGGCACAAGCCAGGGTTGTGGGCCAGGTCCCCAGTGGGGGGCGTTTGAGAGGCAACCACACATTGATGCTCCTCTCCTTCTCTTTCTCCTTCCCTTCCTTTCTCTCTAAAAATAAATAAATAAATAAATTCTTTTAAAAAGTGCACACTGATACGACAGCTGTCACAATACAATTTTAACAAAATTGTTTTGAATGAAGTTAAAGACAACTAAGTGCTATTAGAACCATCTTATGGAAAAAAACAAAATTTTTGGCCAATCCAATAAAAATAGAACTAACACATAACACAGCAATTCCACTTCTGGGTATCTATCTGAAGAAAACAGTAATTTAAAAAATATATACACGCTCATGTTCATTGCAGCATGGTCACAGTAGCCAAGATATGGAGGCAATCCAAGTACATCAGTAATTTCCAGTGACATAATATCATATGAATCACATGGCCTGATCTTAATGCAATGTAAATAGAAATCAAATATAAAATAAAAAATATATGATGAAAAACAAATAAAAATACATTTCTAAATAATTCATAGCTTAAATATTATGTTATAGCTGACCTTATAAAATATTTAGAAGTAAACAACAATAAAAGCACCCTATATTAAAACCTGTGATATACTTAGAGGGTAATTTACCATGTTAAATAGATATTTTATAAAAATAAAGAAGACTGAAAGATTAAGTGTCTATTTCAAGATGCTAGATTATAATTAAACTTCCCTTCTTCCCAAATAGAGTAAAAAATAGAAATAATAGATACAACTAAAATTAATTATGTCAAAAACAAAGAAACAACATAAGTTACCAATAAAGGGAAAACTTGTTTTTTTAGAACAATGAAATAGACAAATAATTGAAACTATAGTAGAAAATATAATTTCTCACTAAATTAATGACACACAAAAAGAGAGAATGTACAAATAAATTCCATAGAATGAAAAAAAATAATATAAACACAGGTTTTTCCAGTGTAAAATTGAAAAAAAAAAAAGACAATCCTAGAATAACTTCATACTGAATAAATTTTAAGCCCTATACAATGGGGAGAGGCGTTTTCAGGAATCACTGTAGAGGACACATGGAGGGAGCTAAGGGGGAGGTGGGAGGCTGGGGGGAGGTGGGGGGAGGGGGGAGGGGAGGGAGAGGATGCAAATAACTGTAATTGAACAACAATAAAGTAATTTAAAAAAATAAATAAATAAATTTTAAGCCCTAAAATAAATGGAGACTGTCTTAAAATATATAAATTCCAATATTTCTTAAGATACAACAGAACAACAAGAAATTGACTTGGTAAAACAAGTCCTCTCTTCCTACCACCAAGTCCAAAACGAACCACACTGAAGTTGTTCTTTGAATTTTACTAAATTTTCAAGCACTCAATAATTCATATCATATAGAGTTTCGGAGAACAAATTAAATGAGACAAACCTGCCCAATTTAAATTTGATATTAGTATAATCTTGCCACCAAAGCTAGATAAGGGCAATACACAAAAATACAATTAAAGATTAATTACACTTAAGGAAATAGAAGCTTAATTATAAAAACCCTTGCAAATTAAATCCAGAAATATTTTTATTAAATCCAAATAATTTTCTTTGGCTAATAGTGCCTTTATAGGAATGCATGAAATATTTAACATTATATTTATTGATGTAATAGCCCACATTGGCAAGTTGTAAACAATGTGGTCACTTCAATAGGCAAAGCAAAAGTATTTATTCATAATTTTTTAAAAAGGCTAAAATAACAAGTTGTAGAAGGTAACTTCTTGAAACTTGATTAAGGGGATAAAATGTTACAAGCAGTCTCTTTGAAGCCCCTAGCAAGACAAGGATGCCTCCAGTATCTGTTCTCTCCTTCTGTAATAATAGAACCGGATTGCTCAGTGGGTCGATGACTCTCTAAATGGCTTAGCCTCTCTGACAAGTGGATAAACCAATTCCCATTTTGGAAGTGTTTTGGAAGTGATATGTGTAACTTATAGGATCTATTTTTAAACAGAGGAAGCATGTCTAATCTTTGGTTCTTAGGCTTCCCTGCCTACTGAGCTGGACACATAGTTATGAATCTTGCTGGAACGTGTAGATGAGGGCAATGTCCTAAAGGCTGAGCAAACAGATACAATGATTGTGGTAGGTATTCTATTTTCTTTAAAGCACAGATTTAAAATTAAAAAAAAGAACCTCTGTTATAGCTATTGAACTTAAATTCTCATAATGTGTCCATTTTTACAACTTTTATTTGCTGTTTTGCTGGAAATTTAGATGGTGAAATGAAAGAAAAAGAAGTAACAGATACAATTTCTACTAAGACACAAAATATGAGAGAATCTACATACAAACCAGTTAAACTAGTAAGAATGATCAGCCAGGTAGGTACTTGTTTACAAGACAACATGAAAACATTAAAATACCATGAACCAGTAACAAGCCAGTTGGGAAATGTTATTAAGAAAAAACAGTTTCATAATAAGAGGAGAACCCAAAAGTGATCTAACCCTAAAAATAATTAAAATTATTACTATAGTAAAAATTATAAAAGAATACCAAATTGTCTTAAAGTATATGAAAGGAGAAACATAAATTAATAAATAGACCAAGTATTTTGGAAGTTCATGGCTATGTGATATGTAGGAAAGTATTAAGACATGTTTGGAAAGAAAACCCAACAACATTGGGATCGCAGTGACACTGGAGAGGGGGGATGAAAATGTGTGAAAATATGTTCATTTATTCTAGGGGGTGAGTTTATACATGTTTGTGATATTCTCTCTCCTTTTGTGACTTTTGAAATATATCATAAAGGAAGAAATTCTGGCTGAAATGTATGGATATCTTAACAAAAACTCCATTAATCTTGAAATTTCTGGATAGCTAAACTGAATTGTAGAAATACAAATCAAAATTTAACCCTTAAATGTGACTATTTGGGCATCTGTCATGCATCAATTACATTTCTCATGCCACCAATTCTTCAAGAATTTAGGTAGGGGATCCGAGTTTCTCTTCCTTATTCACTGTGTACTTGCTATCACCAGCATAAATAATCGTCAATATGTGCTTCTTTACTAAATTGGAGTTTAGGTAAGAGGCCACTCTGTATTTACTATATATTTTTGACTTTTTTTTTTCTTTTTGAAAATGGGCCTACATTTCAAGTCTGCCTATGTGTCTGTTATTGTGATTTTATTTGATATTTGGGTTGCTTCTTGTGTCTTGTCAATAACTCTGAAATAAACATATATATTCTTTATGTATTTTCAGCACTTATGGGTACTGCCTTAGATATATTTCAAAAGTTGATTTATTGGCTCAAATGTTTGAATACTCTTAAAACTTCTTATTTGTACATCCAAATAGCTTTCTAACTGAAAATTCTAATTTCTATGGCTATCTCAAATGATTGATATTTTCAACTTCACTATATGACTGATCCTGTATATGTGTATTTGAGAGAATATTTCATCATTTAATAAATGATTTATTTACTATTTAACTTCTTATTTAATTGATGGCAATTTAATCATTTTCATATTTTTATTAAATAGTAAGATCTATTTTTGTGAATCTTTACTGTTGACTTTAATAAAAGATTAAGTAGTGTTTTATTGTTTAATTAGTAATTGCATTATTTCTTTATATAACAAAGTTATTAAGTCTTTGTTATGTTTACTGCATGGTTTCTTTATTATTTTTTTTGTTTCATGTTCTCGTTTAAACATTTTATGTAGACAGATTTCTTCAGCTTCTTCTCTGTGACCATTTTCTCTCGTCCCCCAGCTCAGGAACCCTCTCCTTCTGATGACAGCAGTGTGGCGGTCACTGGGGGTGGAGGTGCTAGGAGACTCACAGGTAACGTAAAAACATACAATAAAGATTAAATTTTTAGAAAAGTACTTATATATTTTCAAAACATTTATTATGTTTGCTTCCTAGATTTTATAATTTATTGAATATATAATTTATCTTTATATGAGATATGAAGTGAAATTTTGAAATCAACTTTTTAAAAATAGTCAAGCAATGTTCTAATACCACTCACTGAGATCACTCATTTAGTAATCTTCCTTTTCTCCTTGATACAGTCTCTAATGGAAATTTATTGTGTTTTTCCTGATTTTATACCTGATTTTATAAATAATAGAGAATATATTATTTTTTATACTATTTCTATAGTATTAAATTCATTTTATAATATGGATTTGATTTTCTTTAAACATTTTTTGGGTGGATGCAGAATAATTTTTTTTTCTATCAGAGATAATAGATTTTTGCCTAATTTCTGCTTATCTAGCTGGCTGGCTAGCTATCCATCATACTCCAGCAACAGATTTCTTAAAAAAATATGCTTCAAATATTCAGAAAATTAGACTATAAGATAACAAACATACATAATGACTAAATGATGACTTTTCAGAATAATTTTTTTGATTGATTTTGCTAAAAATTTAATAACATTTTAGTTTTCGGTACATATTTCCTATGTCTTTATCTTTTATAAATGTTTGTTCTTTTTTATTAGTTTTTATTTTAAAAAATTTTTATTGTATTTTTCCATTACCATTTTAGTCCCCTTATACCCGCCTCCACACCCAGTAATCACCACACTGTTGTCCATGTCCATGAGACCTTTTTCTTTTTTGTTCAGTCCCCCTACTCCCTAACCTCCCCTCCCATAACTGTCATCCTGCTCTCTGAGTTTGTGTCTATTTTGCTTGTTAGTTCAGTTGTTCATTAGATTCCATATATGAGTAAAATAATATGGTATTTGTCTTTGTTCTAGAATGTTATGTCTTTTTGCTGCACTTAAAATGGCACCTATTAATTATATCTTCCAGCTTGCTTTTGCTGATAAGGAAGAAAGCTATTGAATTTTAATTTTTTATTTTATAATGTACCCTTTAAAAATATTAATCCTTTTTAGTTGTTTTGTGGGGGCTTTTTGATAAATAGGAAGTAGTGTTAACTTAAAAAATTATTCCCTTTGTTTCAAAATGGGTGTCTTATATTATTGTCCTCATCTAACTCAATTGACTGTAACTTCAAGGACAATGTTAAATCAACATTGTCCTGAGCCATCTGTTTTTCCTAGACATTAAAGAGATTTAATTCAGGGGTCACTCATGAGATACATTGGGTTGAGATACTCTGTTATGTTAAACAAGCAACCTTCCTTTTCTAGTTTAGTAAGATTTTATATTATCAAACTTTAAAAAATGCTTGACATAGTTAACTATTAATACCTTTTACAATGCCTTTTACTATTTGAGACAATTACATGGTTTTTATTCTTTTACCAGAGATAAATTATAATTTATTGACATATTTCCAACTCTTGCATTCTAGAAATGACCTACTTGGTCACTGAATATTTTTACCTTAATACACTTAAAATACTTTGCTAACATTTCATTTGGGAGGGTAGGGTTTTTTGTTTTTTGTTTTTATTTTTATCTGCGGGGATACATGGGTTTGTACTACAGAATTGTTTAATTTTATTTTTGTTAGGTTGTGATATCAAGTTCTTGTTGCTCCTGTCTATCATCTATCTATCTATCTATCTATCTATCTATCTATCTATCTATCTATCTTTCATCTATTTATCTATCATGTAATAAGTAGTAAAGTACCTGTTACTTTAAGGGGCGGAGCCTTAGGTGTTCACTGGGGCGGGGTAACACACATCATTTTGTTGTGACGCGGTCTGTGAGGGCGGGACCTGAGAGAACAATGGCGCTTGCTCTGTTCTCTGCACTTCCCCAGCTACCCACAAGCAAGTTAGGCCCTTTTTTGCTGGCTCCGGGGTGAGTGGGCGGGCCTGCATTGTTCCAAGTCCCTGTGGGTCTCCCCAACAAACTCTCCTGTGAGGCTGGGAGTTCCTCCCACTGCCGCCTCAACCCCCACAGGTGTTTTCAATCGGTGGTTTGAGGCTTTATTTCCCTGTGTTGGTGGGCCGCGCGGTCTGTTCCGCTCCCCAGCTTTTCCTCCCGGTTTATCTGCATGAGAATGAGGGACCGCCTAGTCCACCAGTCTCAGCCCCGGTCTCACCGAGTGTGCCCGCCACGGGCCTCTCCGGGCAGCTGGAGCATTGCTGGTACCGCTCCACAAACCGTGTCTTGCTGAGTGCTCTCCACCCGGCTCCACCCCGCTTACTGGTCTGGATGAACGTGTCTTTAACTCCTTGGTTGTCGGACTTCCACTCAGTTCAGTTTTCTGTCAGATCTGGCTGTTTTTGTTTTCTAAATTGTTGTTTTTCCTCTTTTGGTTGTGCGAGGAGGCACAGTGTGTCTACCTACGCCTCCATTGTGGCCGGAAGTCTCAGTTTATCTTTTAACCTCCCTCATCTCCCAATCTCCTAAGTAATCCAACTCCATCGATGCTGTTATACGAAATATGCTTGGCTAATTTTGCTTTAAGTTATGATCAGAAAAGTAAGGGCCTAATGATTGTTATGATGTCAACTACTGTCTAACTGAGAAAGATAGGATTTAACATATTCCAGAAAAACTGAGCATTCGGACACTAACTTTTCTTATAAATGTCACTTTTCTTCTTTAATATTATTGTCATAGTATCACTGTATTTAACCTACCAAATATTTCATTATGATGGCTATTATCACAGTTATTATTTTTCAGTCAAGGCTGTTTTTGACTGACCGACATGTTTCTATAGCATTGCATGTAATCTCTGAGTTCTACTTCCCTCTTACTGACAGTAATTTTTCAGTGGCAACAATAAATGCCAAAACAGAAAATGATAAAAGGGGACAGAGATTGTCAACCTAGAATCCTACATTATTTACAGTTTTTTCTATGCCTTTTTAAAAACTTTTTCTTTATACTCCTGTGATAGTCTGGCAGGTTGTGTGGTAATCAGAATAATGTCTTCCCAGAGATCTATGTCACAATCCTTAAGACTCATGAGTATGTTACCTAATGTGGAAAAGGAACTTTGCAGACGTAATTAAGTCTGAAGACCTTGAGATGGGAAGCATATCCTGGATTTTCTAGGTGGGTTCAATCTGATCAAATGAGGCATTAATAAGTGGGAACCTTTCCTGGCTCTGATCAGAGGAAGAGGTGAATATGAATGAAGAGTTCAAGAGATGCAATATTGCTGCCCTTAAAGTTGGAGGAAGGGACTTATGGGCCAAGAACTGTATTGATTTAAGCCACAAAGTTTGTGGCAACTTGTTATGGTAGCTAAAAGAAATTAATACAGGATATGTAAAATTCTAGCTTGACTTTTTTTTTTTAAATCTTAGCACTAAAAGATGCTACTTATTTATCTTTCTGTACTTACTATTGCTCCTAGGAAGTTTACTATCAGTCTGATTTTGTTTAGTACTATTAAGTGATTGGAGCAAGACAATAACCTTATTAATTCTTGGTAGCAATGTATTTTTCTTATTGTGATTAGAGAATACTTCTTGAACAAATTCTAAATTTTTAAATTTTAGAGGTTTGGGCCTAAAATATGATAATATGCTTTTGTAACCAGTTCATGGAATATGATATATAAATACCTCATATTCTCTATAATTTATGGCATTTTGTATAACTCAGTTAAATATATCTTATAATTATATTATTTAAATAATCTTTTTTGGTATCTTAGTCTACCTAATCTCTCAAATCTGATAGATGTTCAATTCTTTCACCAGAAGTATATATATTATTAGTTTCTTCATGTATTTCTTCTATTGTACAATAGCTTTTACTTTATATATTTTGATGCCATTGTTCATTAAGTAGGGTTGACTGATAGATCTTCGATGGTAATGGCGATTTATTATTTTCTGCCTTATCTTTATTCATTCCTTTATCTAACTTTTAATTAGTTTTGTTTTCTTTTAGTTTCAAAAGTGGCAGTTTCCTTAAAAAACTCAATGTTTCTTATTTAATCATTAAAAATGCACAGCTATACACTTTCTTCAGAGTGGCCTTTCCTTTAGGATCCCACAAAATGTGATAGATATGATTAAATTTTCATTGAGTTCCAAAACATCTGTTCTTTTAACTAGTGTTTTTAGAAGAAATTCTTTTCTATTTCCAAAAAGTTAGATTTCTATTTTGTATTTAATTCCTTGTTCATTGAACTGTAATAACAGAAAATGGTTCATCTGTCTTCTTGAATATAATGGGATTTTGTCGTACATCTTAGTATGTAGACAATTTATAAAAAATATTCCATTTTGGGATATTTGAAAATAGTGGACATTTCAAAAGTGTGTGTATTCTAAGTTAGTTGGTTTTAAAATTATCACTATATTAATCAAGTAAGTCAGACTTTCATCATTAATTCAATGTTACCCGCCCTACTTAATGTGATAATTTCTGAAATACATTATATTGATTAAAGCTCTATTACTTCTTCCTCTGATCCCTTCACAGCAGAAAGAATAGTTTTAAATAGATATGAAATCCTCATGTGGCTTTTTATCACACTTACTATAAAGAATAAACATGTTGCTGTACATACTCAGCATTCTTTCAGTCTACAGAACATACATTCTTTCAGTCTACAGAACATACTCAGTTATTTCTTTCCTCAGAGCCTTTGCACGTGATACTCCCATTTTCTGGAGTACTTCCATCGCCCCACCTCCCACCTCTTCACCTTGTTCTTGGCATCTTTGCTTGTCTGCCTCCTCTCCCTACAGTTTCAAGTACTACTTAAATGTTTCTTCCTCATGTAAGTCCTCAAAGAGCTAAAATGGGCTCTTCATTGAAGGAAGAACAGCTTTCAAACCTAAATTATTTTTTTCTTCACTAGCTATTGGCCTCAGCAGCTCTGAACAGAGGTTCCTCTGTGATTTCTGGGGATATAAGACTGCCAAAAAGTGAGAACCTCTTAGAGAGTTGTCCTCAGTTTTTTTTTTTTTTTAATCTTTAAATCTCAGCACTTGGGACCAATATGCTCCTTTGCAATTTTAATATCTGTATCATGTCTTCCAGAAAATCCTAACATTTACTGCTTCTTTGATGGCTCACTTCATAATTTTATGGTGCTGCTAGACAATCATTATTTAGTATTTTTTCTTTCATTTTATTGAGAGGTAAGGAAGGAAGATAGGTAAGTATGTGAGCAGAATTTGTCATATGAAATTCAAAATTTAAAATGAAAAACCATTAAGGAAAGGGTATTGAATGACATATGGGTAAATGTTTCCCAGCCTATTTTGAGTAAACATATCTAAATTTGATACACTTGTATTATATAGTATATTAATTTGTTTTCTATTAATCAACACTCTTGTTTATTTGGAATACATTTACTTGTTAATAAGAGATCAAACTTTTATACATTTTGTACTTAACATTGCTTGGCCCTTAAAGATAGAAAAAGATGTTCACATGTGTTCATAATAAGAGAAGTGCCAATTAAAATTACACTGAATTATTTCTCCCCTATCAATTTGGCAAAAGTCCAAAAGTTTGACAACTGTTGGCAAGACTGTGAGGAAATAGGCATCATATGTGGCTGTGGTAATCCAAAATGGCACCACCCCCATGGAAGAAAATTTGTTAATATCTAACAAAACTGCATAATCATTTACCCTTTGACCCAGAAAGCTCATTTCTAGGCATCTATCCCAAAGATACTCTGGAAAAACATGAAAAGACATATGTAGGAGGCTATTTACTAGACCATGATTTATAGTAGCAAAAACTGGAAAGAACCCAAATGCCCATCAAAAGGTGTCTGATTAAATATGAATTATTATACATTCATACAATAGAAATTCTTTCTATTAGAATAAATGGTGAACATTTATATATATACATATAAAATAATTCCCAGTATTTTTTAAATTTTATTTTATTGATTATGCTATTACAGTTCTTTTTTTAAGCTAAAAAGAGAAACAAGTTAAATAAAACTGTGTATAGTTATCTATATATCAGAAAGGAGTAAGAAAAGACATAGATTTTGAGGATAAATAGTTATTAATTTGTTTTATAGATCTGACTTTGTAACCATGGGCATATTTTACATAAATACAAATATGAAATAAAAAATGCAAACAGTTAAAAGCAAAATTAAAATGAAATACATGAATCTAACTATTGACTTGGTGGCATAACCACACACACACACACAAAAAAAAAGAATGCAAGAGACTTTAAATTTTAGCAAATTGAGCTTTCTTAGTGGTTTATATCCCAAAGACCAAATAACAGAAAAAAATTACTAAATTGTTTTTGGTAATCTACTCTTGGTAGTGTTATTCTATAACTGTTACAAGAAAATAAGGACTTTAATGTCATCAGGAACTAAAAGTTTATGTATAAGAGAGAAGAGATGCAGATATCAGATTAAGAAAGTTAAAAACTCTGAAATTCTAAATTTAAATTAGAAATATCATATTATGTCATAATATATTTTATCTTAAACAAAAAAATCAGGTGAACAAATATATTTCCTAGTTTTGTTTACTAAAAAAGTCTAGAAACAATGACCAACCCAACAATAATGAGCACTCACAATGCCCAAAGTGTGGCCTCTAAGTACCAAGTCTCAGTAAACACACCAAGGCTCTTTAAAGAAATGGCTGAATCCAGGTCTGAGTTAGGAAAGTACAAATAAATGTGGAATGTTGTGTCAAAGCAGAAAGCAAGGGAGCTATAAAAAGCACATAGCTTAACAGCCAACTTGAAGAAGTTCATTTGCAAAAGACAATTCAATTTATGCAACAATAAAAATAAATTCAATTAATTGGAAAATATGAAATATTTTTCAATACATGAGTACATAATGATAATTAAAGAAACAAATTTCAGTGGTCACTTTTGAGATTGCTAAGGAATCAATTCGAGCATTCATTTGCCTTTTATATATGAAATAGACTCTCTGACTTTCTTATTTTGGGAAAAGTCTTCTCTTAATATAAATGTTCCAGCTGCTATGTGAAAAAAATAAACGATTGACTTAGAATATCATCATTTTTCAACCCCAATGAAATCATGTATTTAGGCTGTAATGTATAATGTAGATTATAAATGAACACTAACATTATAAAAATAAACCCCAGCAGGTATTATGAGCTTTCTGAAGGACAATTCTACTTAGGCAATAGTCTGCTTAGGAAGTATTCACCTGGCCCATCACGGTGCCCATGGAACTCGAAGGACAAGAGGAGCCAGTGGTACTGTGATGATGCACCTTCTGCTTGCTGAGTAACAAACCATCGTTTTCAGATGCAGTAAGTTCATTGTCTACTTTTGGCATCTATGGAGTGGTAACAGATTTACTACTTGTCCTAGAAGGCTGCGGTTGTTCGCTGACAGATTTTAAAACTGCTGAATGTATGTCTGTTGTCTTAACTTAAAAAAAGCTTAGAAATTGTTAAAAAGAAGTAAAAAATTGAAGGCCTTTGTAGGGATCTGAAATATAACTAAAGAGCATATATTGAAATGTACTCTAATTAATTTAATGAATCCATTATATATGCTGGTAGGGGTGTGGTCACAGGAAGATTGGCTGGTCACAGTTCTAACAAGGACTCACAGTTCTAACATGGACGAGGTCACCTCAGTCCAGAGTGTGGTTCTCAGCCTCAGAATCTTGTAAAATGGATGTTGGCATATACTGAGAGTGGGGTAGTTACTCATGGTTGAAGTTACAGTAATAAACGCCATGTCTAAACCACAGGCATAGTTCATTAATTAATTAAGAGATACCCTTTCTGGAGAAGGTAATGCCAGCTTTTGCTAAATAGGGAAGGCTTCACTCTCATCAAGACGTCAATTTGAAATCAAAAGACTGCTCTGTAAGATTGGGATCAAGAGCAAAGAAGGATGGTGCTGGGTGAGGGTTGAAGAAACACTCCGACTTCCTTCTTCAGTGCCCCAATTGCTCTGTTTCCTAAGCACTGCTGGCTGGCTAATTGCCAGATTTGGAATTTCTGGTTCCTATTTTTCTGTACTTCTACTGTCTTCCATTTCTGCTCTCTTGATACACTATTTTCCTTGGATATGTTATTATAACAGATTTAGCAATTTCCTTATGAAAATATTTTTGGAATAAGGTTGGGCAGATGAATATCTCCAGGTCTCACTCTTAGCTAGGTAGGCCTTCAATCTCTTCAAGATGACTTTGTAAATATCTGATCTTATCTTTGTCTGTTTGTTATATTGGTATAATTATCAGCCTTAGAGCTATTTTAATGTTAAAAATAAACTCTATATCTATAAGTGGGTATATGCATAATATATCGACCTAATGTTACATATATGAGTTTATAAACATATAAATTTTCAAAAGTTCATTTATTTATTAAACAAATATGTACTTTTAACCTACTGTGTGCTCAGTATTTTGTAGGTACTAGAGATACAGAGATTAGACTGGCAAGCTTTCCATTTCATGGAACTCACATTCTAGTGACAGTTAACAAGTATGGATATATATTTATAGCATGATTTCAAATTGTAATTAGCCTATAAAAAAATGAAGCCAGGTAAAAACTGAAGAGAGATAGGGAAGGCCATTTACAATGGTACCATGATGCCTCGTTCTTAGAGGACAGAAGCCGTATTGGGAACGCCATTAGACAAACAGATGTATCTGCTAGTTCTGTTATTTCCAGTTTGGTCATGAAAAACATTGCAATAACTGTAAGGTGAATATGCAACATCTGTCAATAAGTCTGACATTCTCTCATCTTTGTGATTCAGACATATTAGAATTGATTGGCTGCAAAAAGAAAATATAGAAAATCTTGTTCAAATGCAGTCAACATATAAGTACTTTGAAGATGCTGTTAACAGGAGTGACATTTGAATGTGTGAGGAAATGCAGTAGATGCCATAGAAATTCAGATAATGTGGAGAAATTCTCAAACTTCAGTTAGCATATTAGTCCTCTGTTCTTTCATAGTCCATAAAAAGCCTGTAGCATACGGTAATGTGTCAAGAATTTTTAAAAATCCTATTTATGTGTACAAGTTCATGTAACACACATCATCCTTTGTGTATTATATAATGATGCTAAAATGTGAGGTCACTTAAGGATTTTCCAAACATGGAGAAAGAAATATATTTGCAGTTTTTACATTAAGATACAATTATGCTGTGGAAAAAAGCACTATTGCCTAAATACATCTTGAAAAAAAGGCTTTTGAGAGGCAATGAATAGCACACAGATTCTGATTTCTTTTAAGTCATCTTGAAATATGGACTACAGACACATGAGCAGAGCTTTAATAAAGTGCTAATTAGGAGTGCATGCCACAATTTGAATGGTGGCTGCACGAAATGTACAGAAATCTCAGCAGTAGAGGGATGGTATGCGGCTTTTGGGGATAAGCTGTGACAGCTAGGTGCTGGTCCTTTGATGGTATAAATCTAAAACCTCTAATGCTGACAGAGACTTTGAGATTATCTATTCATACTCCCAGTTTGCACACGAGGAATCTAGGGCTTAGCTGGGTAAGGACTTGCTCAAAACCACGTGGCAAATAGGTCACCTGATTAGCAGAGTCCCAGCCCCACACTGCCTCACCTTCCCTCCCATTCGTTTTCCAGCTTTGTTGTTGAAGTGCACAGTACACAGGCTTAGAAATAAAGGGAATTTCACATTGTAAATTATTCTTTTGTTTGCTAGCTGCTCCTGTGAAATATTTTGCAGAAGAAAAGGATGATAGTAAAATTAAAATGAGGTTTAGGGATTTCATGTGTCCTCTTTTTCTCATATCTTGCCATAAGATATTTAAATAATTCATAGTATGTTTAAGACAATATCAGAAATGGAGATTGGAAGAGAGGATTGGGGTACAGTCAGTCGGAAAGGGAAAAGAAGGTGAAACAAGACCACGCAGAATGCTAATGTAGGTCACCGTGCCTGGATTAGTGACCATCTCCCTGATAGTTTACTTTTCTGAATTTGAAAAGGAAAATATTAATCACTCTTGGCATCTTTTTCATTCCTACAGAGTGAGAAGGGTTGATTAGTTAATCTCCGAGTCCTTTCCAGTGTCACTAGGCAAGGACTAAGTATGCATTCAGCCTTTGGGAGGCCTTTTTGGAAGTCACTCATGTAGTTGTTGACTAAGGCTCCGTCACTGCTCTCTGCATGCAAGTAGAAAGCACTGATGTCTATTTTCAGGTAGAGATAAGGCCATCCTTGCCCATCAGTTAACAAGGCTGTTAATTTGGAATTAGAGTCAGCTCTCGATGGATCAGAGTAAGGACGGTGTGTGCAGAAGGAAGAGAGCATGGATGACTGCAGGTCATGTGTAAGACAAAACGCCAGATTGAAGGGATCAGTGCAGTTTGGTGGTTAGAGACATGCAGTTACTCACGTGTTCAAATCCCAACTCCATCCTTACTAGATTTGTGACCCCTGGATAGACCTCTAAAGCCTTACATGATGTGGTCTCTGGCTATAACTTTACGTCCTGCCTTATTCCCTCATGTTTACTTCACTTCCACCACAAAGACCTCCTTGCTCATCTGTGATCAGGACAAGCAAGCTCCAAAGTCAGAACCTTTACACAGGCTGCCTTTGCCTGGATAGCTCTTTCTCCAGGAAACTACTTAGAACACTACTCTCTCCTTTGACATTTTCCTCAAATATCACCTTTTAAGAGAAACCTTCCTGGCTATGCTAGGAGAAATGACAATGATAGAAACTCAACTATTTATGTTCTTACCCTGCTCAATGTTTCTTTATAGTCATTTCTTAGATATTATATATGTGCTTTTGTTTGGTTACCTTTTCTCTACTCACATTAGTAAGTAAACTCTTTGATATAGCCTTCTTTTCCTTCCTTCCTTCCTTCCTTCCTTCCTTCCTTCCTTCCTTCCTTCCTTCCTTCCTTCCTTCCTTCCTTTTTCTCTCACATCACTTGATCTCAACACGTTCCTGGCACAGAGTAACAGCTCAGTATTCATTTGTTGACTAGTGCATGCTGATAGCAATGGAAGAACCAGTAACAAAAATGATTATGTATTACACCTCTGGGGAGAAAGAGCTAATGAATGGGGAGGACAGGACCCTCACATCACATTTCATATACCGGTAACTGTTTTTCACTCCATGTGTATTATATTTGTTATAAATTATTTCAAAGAGAATGAGGCTGGATCCTGGTCTAAAATATACCACCATCCTATGCACATTTAATCTATATTTAACTTTATTTCTTCCACTTCAATCTACTTTGCTTCTGATCATAAATGGAAATGAACCAGCAGAAGGGAGATGGCATCCATCCACTGCACCCGTGCAAGAGTTTACTGTTCTGGAACCTGAACGCCATGAACTCTTGCTAATGACCATAGATATGAACCCAGGAAAATACTTTTATCTGAACTAATTGAAATGATACAAATTAGAAATGTGGCTAATGTCAATATGAATGCAAATACAAGTAGATACAATCAATTTAAGTGAACGCGCCAGACCATTTATGTGGCCACAATTCCTCAAGCCCCACTAACTTTAAATATTTTCTGTATCTGACTCGCTTTATTTATGTCTCTTCAGCAGCTTGCCCTAGCGTGGGAGAGCTGCAGTGGGAGAAACGGCCCACGGCTTGGCGGGCGACACCGGGGATGAGGGTGTGAGTGTAACACATGACAAATTATCTTCTTCCCAATTTTTACCCAAGCAGGTATTTTGTCTTCCCAAATGAAATATTTGGGACATGTAAAAATTTTTGAGATATGTGTTTTTCTTGGTTGTGTGATATTAAAGACACACATATTAGACAACTATCAGAGGATACGTTTAAATGAGGGCACAGAAGCATTTTCACCAATGAAAAAGTAAAAAAAGCCTTTGCTTTACCTTCTGCCCAGCCACACACACACACACACACACTCCTAACTCACACATACTTCTAATTCTCTCTCTCTCACACACACACACACACACACGCACACGCACACACCAGTTCTTCACCCCAGGACTCAGATGATCAATGCCCTGGCTTGGCCTTGCTCCTGCTGAAGTCGCATGTGAGTTCTAACAAACCCCCTCTCAAGCTGCCTCCTATCACATGCTCTTCAGGACGGGATGCACACATCCACCGAAAGTCATGTTTTCTTTGCATCCTAACTGAAGCAGCATTAAAGGGGGAAATGGGAATTCAGCGCTGCCAGCCACAGTATCTCTCCTATCAGTTCACCAATAAGGCCTGGTAGGGACCTGCCGAGCCTCTGGATAAATTGTATTTTCCAAGGGTTAATTAAGCTGTCTTGAGCTTCTGCATGAAGAGGAACAAACTGGCACTTGCAGCGCTTTCTGAAACCTGCTGTCGACATTACAGTCCCTGCTGCTTTTAGCTGTATCGATCCGATGCCTGACCTGTGAAATCCTTGATGGCTGCTAACACTGGAAGCTTACTGGAGCTTTCCAAGGGAGCTTCGGGACAGCTTGTGTAGTCAGGTACAATTACCTATCCCTCCAGGAGAGCCAATTAGTTCACAAAGAGCTGGAGCAGAACAAATGTTTTGTATGTGATTTAGAATCCTAAAAAAGAAGGGAGAAGAAAGAAAAAAAACGGCTTTGTTCTGTCTGATTCTTTTGTTCCTAATTTTATGATTATTGTTCCATTCACGGTGGTCCTCTCATTCTCTCACAGGTTTCTGAAAATTTATAAGGAAATGATAAATCAGATTTACAGCTTCCTCTCTTTAAACTATGAAAATTGCCCTGTGCCATTTAAGATCCAATTTCTGGACTAATTGTATGAATTTAAAGATAGGAATATAAAGTTTGCTCTACTTTCTACATTTTGGAAACTTTTTCTCTAAATGATACAATAAATTTTAATCATAATGAAATACTTTAAAAAACAGGTGGGAGGATGTTTGGCAACTACTTCTGAAACTTGGCTTTACAGATAGAATCTGAGAATAAGAGATTCCTAGGTAGAAATATGCCACACCTATCCAAACATATATTAACATAAGCATGAGTGATTCTGAAATGGCAACTAAACTTTATAGATAGTCAACAAGTAAGTGTGGCGTCCTTTGAATAAAAAGGTGATGAAATTGGCCCATCATCTTTGCGTCCTGAGCCTAAGACTGCTTTCCCAGTAATAGGTATTAGGATAACTGACATTTATACCCTCTTATTCATTTTCCTTTGTGATCAGTGCTACTCATTTATGAGCTAGCTGCAGGATGTGGTCTGTCCATTAAATACCTTTTTCTTTATTGTTGTCTCTACTATCTTAATCATGCAGGGATCAATAATTAGCCTCCGAAGCACAGTATCCAACAGAATTAACTGCAAATGGAATTTAATGCACTCTAGTACCAAATAAGCATCAAAATGAGGGGAAATGGAAATCCGTTATTCTTTTTAGCGATGGAGACAACATTTAGAGATCCAGTTTCAAACCTTCTTTCAATAAAATAAAATCATATATGGGGTGGGCAAAAGTAAGGTTACAAAAAGTTGTGAGTATGCAAAACACCAAGTTTATTCTTGTTTTATTATTTATTAATTGTTCTATTTTTCATATAAACAACTGTACACCACTTTTGCCCACCCCTGTGTATATAGAGCACTGTATGGTAGATATGAAATAAACTGGGACCAGAAGTTCAATGTAAAAAATGCATCAGGTACCCTGTGTAGAAGAAGATAAAAGAAATGTTTGAATCCTGGGTCTGAAAAGTGGTAAAATAATACTGACAAAAAGATTTCCTCATTATTTAGAAATAAGTAATCTAAAGTAAAATCAGTTTCTGAACCTGAACTAAAACAGTAAAAACAAAATAAAAACTTTAGTCAAGTGGGTTTTACCTTAGTGACTCTTAGTAAAAGCAAGCAAAATATAACTGGAGACGTTGAAATTAAGAACAATCTGATAGTTACCAGAGGGGCGGTGGGAGGGGATGAGGGGGGAAGGGTTTTCGGGAATGACTATGAAGGACACATGGACAAAACTAAGGGGGGGTGTGGAAGCAAGGGAGGGAGCGGGGTTTGGCTGGGGTGGAGGTGAGTGATGGGGAGTAAATGCAGACAACTGTAATTGAACAACAATAAAATAATTTAAAACATAAAATAAAATTAAAAATAAATAAATAAATAAGCTGGTTTGAGTAATTTGTAATAAAGTCATCATTTCACAGAGCGAAGTAAGGGCCTAATATGACCTGTGGTAGGTGGAACCATAAACCTGCTTACGTGGAGGTGGAGGGCAGGAGCTGGGTGTGTGTCAGGGCCCGATGCCTGAGAACCTCCTGGATTTGAGCAGACCTGGTGTCGTCCCACAGGTGCAGGCAATGCCAATGGAGGGGGATTCAGGTGGCCTCAGCTTCCCTGTGTGAAGGCACAATTGCATGGAATGGGAGATAAAAGACCTCACTCTTTTTGCTGGTCTGTTTGTAAAGTGCACTGCGAACTTGGCTTCTAGGTTAATGTTATGTGGAAAGGAGAAAGTATCTGGCAAACCAGAAGGAGATGGGGAAGGTGGGGCACACTGAACTAGAGGGAGAGATGTCAGATGGCATTCTGCTGTCACAATTTCCTCTCTCCCTTATTAATCGAGTAGTGTTGAGGCAACTCCATTTGGGTGTTGGAGAGGACTTGACACAGTTTCCAGTACCAGAAAGTTCTAGCAATTTTGACTGGGAAAATGACCCTGCATGATTCAGGGCTGAATTCACTATTTTAATTGGTAAGAGGCAAGCAGACAGTCAATTCTATCAGTGGTGAACATTTTAGTTTGAGTGTTTGCTTTGGCCGCACATATACTAAAATTGGAACGATACAGAGAAGATTAACATGGCCCCTGCACAAGGATGACATGCAAATTTATGAATTGTTCCATATTTTTAGAGAGAAAGAAGGAGCTCCTACCCTTTGCAACAGCATGGATGGAACTGGAGAGCATTATGCTAAGTGAAATAAGCCAGGCGGTGAGGGACAAATACCATATTATCTCACATTTTAACTGGAACATAATCAACAAAAGAAAAAAGCAAGCAAAATATAACCAGAGACACTGAAAGTAAGAACAATTTGATAGTAACCAGAGGGGAGGGGGGAGGGAATAATGGGGAGAAGGGTTTTCAGGAACTACTATAAAGGACACATGGACAAAAACAAGGGGGAGGGTGGAAACAAGGGAGGGAGGGGGATTTCGCTGGGGTGGGGGGAGCAGTGGGGGGCAATGCAGACAACTGTAATGGAACAATAAAAAAATTAAATGAAAAAAAGTTAGTTTGAGAATAAATGTTGTGAAAATGAGATCAAAACCACGAGTTCAATTGCTCTAGAGTCCTCTCTGTTGTACAGTCACTGACGATGGCCTTGTCCCATCCAGGTGATTCACACTTGTCCCAAATCGTGCTCTGAGAATGCACTGGGTGGGTCATGTACATGCTTCCCTTTCACTGGAAAAGCAACCTAAAGTTGGTGTTAGTAGTGTAATCCTGGAATATATTGATTACGTATTTATTAATGTGTGGTACCTACACATTACTTCAAAATATATCTTTGACAAGAGAAAAGGAATTTCCAAAGAACCAGAGAAAATTCTGAAGACAATTTTTCTTCGCAATCATTCTTTGAAAGAGATAGTAAGAGTTTAGTAAATTCTTTCTCAGGGCATAGATAGGCCTTATGAATAGACTATGACTTGAGGTTTACTTCAGTTATAAGAGGCTATCATCAAAAGTTAACCTGAAACCTACAGATACCAATTAAAGATCACCAATAGACCTGACAGCTTTCTTATCCTCTCCTCACCTCCTTCTATTAAAAGTCTTCTATTAAGGGAAAGAGTAACTTCCTAAGGATTCAACTTGAAAGCTTTCAGTCTAACAGAATAAAGTACATGATGATCTGATTTTTTCTAAATCCTAAGGGGCCTTAGAGCTACATGCTGAAGATACTAAGTACAAATAAGATTGAAAAGGACATTTTAATGTTTGAAATATCAGTGTTCATAATAGATAACACTATAGCAAAGAGTTTTAAACTGCTTTTATGAAGGAGTAGCAAGTTGGTGAAACCTAGAGAATCAATTTCTGAAAGCACCATTTCTAAAGCATCAAGAATATTCTTCTCTTTGGAAATTTGAGGCTGAAATCCATGAAGTACCTGCTTTTTACTCCAGCTACAGCATAGGGTCTGCATTTTTACCCTCTGAGATGTGCCTATAAGTGAGTCTTCCTATGAAAAGCCTCAGGAAAGAGAAAGAATGGAATTCCCAAACTTCATAGATGTGGATGTTCAAATGAGAAAGTGAATGAAGTGTCAATCTCAAACCTAGAAAAGGAAAAAGGAATTAAAGAGTCAGAGGGAAGAGTAGTTATTCAAGTCTAAATGTTTACTGCTTCACGGTCCATTAGGGCATCCTGGAAGGAGGCTGAGTGCAAAATAAATGTGTACTATTTGTAACAAAGAATGCCATTAATGCTGCAGGATGCTCATTTCTTTTAAAAATCTATTGTTGTATGTTGAATAATATGTTTATTATTAACAGCGAAAACATGATACTCTTAGTCTTAAATGTATTTCTACATTAATCCAAATTCATATTTCTAGAAAATTTTTCCTTATTTATAACATCTAGTGAAATCATCCCAAAGGTAAGAAATTCATCAAAAGGATATCTGGTTCTGTATCCAAATGACATTTTTACTTTTTGCCTTCTAAATATTCCTATGTGTCTTTAATTATTTCATCAAAAATAAAAGGCCAAAATCATGCTTGATCTATAGAAGCTAATCAAAACCATAGCATTCTCAGGGTGGCTCAATGGCTCTCTATTCACCAATTATTTTATACAAGCCCACTGTTTGTTAGGCACCCTACAAAGTACTGGGTTGATAATGTTGAACAAAACAGACATATTCCATATCTCCAAAGGTCACAGGCTAATGGGAGAGATTATTACATTCAGATTTTAATAAGTGCTTAGCAATGAAAAAGTACACAAATGTTTCAGAGAATATGATGGGGGACTAGATTGAGGGTATTAAGGAAGAACTTCCTAAGGAAGCTGTATTGGAGCTACGGTCTGGAAGACAAGTGGGTATTCATGGGGGAATTATTAGAAGGAAAGGGTGGTGATTAGAAGAAGCTTCCAGGTATATATAATATTATGTGGAAAGGAGAAAATATCTGGTGAACTGGAAGGAGCCAGTAAGGTTGAACTCACTCAACTAGGGGACAGAGGTTAGAGGTGAGGCTGGGCAGCAGGCAAAACGCAGACCATGAGGATCATGGGTTGCCTTAAGTGTGTTGGCCTTGTCCATTGCGAAGTTATAAATAGGAATGACCTGAAGAAATTAGAGTTCTCAAGATATCACTGTCAGCTGTGGAGAATGAATAGGAATAAAGTATGAGTCAGACAAGTTAACCACTTAAAAGGTTGCGGTGGCCCTTCTATCCCACATTCACTGTGCTAATTGCAAACTTGTGCCTGTTATTGCTTAGAGATAAACATGTCCATCCAAATATCCAGAACTACCAGGTTTCAAACTGGCAGCCTTTAGGCTCAATCTAGACCCTGAGCTTTCTTTTTTTTTTTTTTTTTTAATGCATGGTGTTGAAAAATTGTATTGATTTATTTACCACATCAATTTTACATAAAAAGATGAGCTAAGAATTTCTCTTGCTATGTTGGAAAAGGTAGTCACAGGGACTTGACTATCCACGTGGCGATACTCCCTATAGGGCAGCAGCCGGCTGGTGCTGAGAAGTGGCTGCCCTTCTCTAAGAGGAGGCCCCAGCTCTACAGTTTCCAAGTCCTCCCACTCCATTGTCTTACAGCTGACCTGCATCACTCACCTGTCTAGTCCCGTAGGCATTTATATTTTTGGCCTTGTCAGTTCACTTTCCCATAGCTTGAGTGGTGAACTTGGGTTTTAAAATAAAAGTTATAATTTAGAAGATAATGTAATGGTAATAATTACCTGGAATTCTGTGTTTTCTGAATTTAATAAGCTAATATACTAGTAAGATAATGAAAATGTATCTATGTGTAAAGGCTAATGGACTTGTTAATTGGTTCCTCTCAATAAGAGTAATATGTTAATAATTTTTTTTAAAAAAACCTATACTGACTAAGCTAGAGTTGTCTCCAAATAACAAAGTGAAAAAAAATACAATGAGAATATGCAAATATATGGAGCTGGCATGCCAATCTTTTTGATTGACAGAACTGAAGTTAAGACACAGCATGTCATAAAAGCATATTGCTACCTTTAATATTATTCCTAGCTTCCGTTTCTTTGGGTATGGAAAGTTATAGAAATTTCTTCAATATTTTGTCTTTTTCTCCTTTTTATTATTTTGCCCTTCCTAAAATGAAATTAGTTATGTCTATACATTTTCCTGAACATTAACATATTACACACATCCACTCAGATATACACACATCAAGCATGTGATTATGTCACCTAATTCCTCCATGTCATCACCATCTGTGTGTCCTTGTGCTGTCACCTTTGGTACAATTTTAGTTATGTCAAATTTTACTTGTTTTGTCTCATATGTTTTGATGATTTCCTGTATGGCATATTAAAAGCAGTAACTTTTATAGAGTTTTGGTGCATTTTTACCTCTTATCAATGTGAGTCATCTTTATTTCCTTTAGTTTTTTCTGTCATGCATTCAAATTTGTCTGATGTCAAATATTACCACACCTGCTATTTTCCTTTTCACTCCTCCCCTTCCTTTTGCTTCTTTCTCTCCTCTTCTATTTTAGCATACTTCTATTATTTTCCTCATCACATTGTTCAACTTTTGGTGTCATTTGACCTGGAACTGTCATAAAAAATTGTCCAGTGACTTTTGCCCTGGCCAGTGTGGCTCAGGTAGTTGGAGCGTTGTCCTGTAAACTGAAGGGTCCTGGTTCCTGGTCAGGGCAAATGCCTAGACTGCTGGTCCTGAACCCGGCTGGGGTGCATATGAGGCAACCAAGTGATGTTTCTCTCTTACACTGATATTTCTCTCCCTCTCGCTAAAATCAATAAGCAGTTCTGGGGTGAGGATTTTTTTTTAAAAGAATTTTCACTAACCAATCTGAGGATTTTTGGTTTTTCTTGAGGGCATATCTATCATTCACATTAGAATGATCATTCATATTGTTTGGTGTTATTTCTGACAACAAACCATAAATTTTCTTTATCATTATTTCTCTTTTCCTTTCCAGATTTTTACTAGATTAATGAATTTTTTCATTCATGTTTGTACAGAGTTTTGTTGGTTCTACCTTTAACTTTTAGTCTACTATTGTGGTAGACGTTAGTGATAGTCACTGATGGTTTCTTCCTATAAATAGGGAGGATTCCACTTCCTTGTCCTTTTGCAAATAGGCACGAGTGTGTGACCTATGTGCTGTAGCACTCGGGAGCCAGCACATGCTGTCCCATTCTCTCTCTCTTTTCCCCACTCTTCATTTGCAGAGTGAGCCGGTACATCTCATCTTGAGGTGATGGCTTCCCTGATGACGCAGCCTTTGTCTACCTGGGTTCTCGAGCGGCTGTTAGGCTTAAGCCACTGAACTTTGGATTGTTTATTACCACAAGCATCTCTCAGCTGCTGCAGTGATTGCAGTCAAAAATCTTAATCAACAGATAAACTTATATTTTTGATAAAGATTCAGAAAATAATCAGCTTTAGCAGCTTTTCCTTTTAGCCAGGTGAGACTTTTACTGCAATTTAATGTTTTTCTCTCATATTTTCCATCATCAAAACTTTTGTTGATATCAGATTGAATTTTCTTCCACTGACTTTTCTTCTTAATGTTATGCCTCATGGTTCTATGAATCTTTGTGTAATAAACTCTATTAGTTACCATATTATCAATAGTTTAGTAAGAGTTTCACAATGTCTTTGTTCATCACCAGATTTTATATCTTAGATTTCTATTTCCTAAAATTTAATTTTAATTTAGCTGAAGGACATTCTTGAGAATTGCAGAGGGTACATAGGCAGTAAAATGTCAGAGGCTTATTCTTTAAGATGTGTTCTTTGCCCTTATATTTGAATGGTAGGTGGGGTTTTTTTGAATGGTAATTTTTTAAAAATGTATTTTATTGATTATGCTATTACAGTTGTCCCATTTTCCCCCTTTTTTCCCCTCCACCCCCTTAGCCCCCCTTTCCCCACCCTTTAGTTTTTGTCCATAGGTCATACACATAAGTTCTTTTGCTTCTGCATTTCCTATACTATTCTTAACCTCCCCCTGTCTGTTTTCTACCTACCCTTTATGCTACTTATTCTGTGCCCCATTCCCCCCCCCTACAACTCCCCTGTTGATATTCCTCCATACCTTATATAAATCCCTTTAACATTTCATACAATAAAGGCTGGGTGATGATGAACTTCTTGAACTTGACCTTATCTGAGAAGCACTTTATCTGCCCTTCCATTCTAAATGTGAGTTTAGCTGGATAGAGTATTCTTGGATGTAGGTCCTTGCCTTTTATGACTTGGAATACTTCTCTCCAGCCCCTTCTTGTCTGCAAGGTCTCTTTTGAGAAATCAGCTGACAGTCTTATGGGAATTCCTTTGTAGGTAACTGTCTCCTTTTCTCTTGCTGCTTCTAGGATTCTCTCCTTATCTTTAATATTGGGTAATGTAATTATGATGTGTCTTGGTGTGTTCCTCTTTGGGTCCAACTTCTTTGGGACTCTCTGAGCTTCCTGGACTTCCTGAAAGTCTATTTCCTTCACCAGCTTGGGAAAGTTCTCCATCATTATTTGTTCAAATAAGTTTTCAATTTCTTGGTCTTCCTCTTCTCCTTCTGGCAGCCCTATGATCCTTATGTTGGACCGTTTACAGATGTCCTGGAGGTTTCTGAGCCCCTCCTCCATTTTTTGAATTTTTGTTTCTCCATTCTTTTCTGGTTGGATGTTTTTTTTCTTTCTGCTGGTTCACTCCGTTGGTTTGAGTCCCAGTTTCCTTCTTATCCCTATTGGTTCCCTGCAGATCTCTCCTCATTTGTTCAAGTAATTGCGATAATTTTTCATTGAATTCTGTGAGCATCCTGATTGCCAGTGTTTTAAACTGTGCATCTGATAGGTTGGCTATCTCTTGGTCGGTTAGTTCTGGAACTTTGATCTGTTCTTTCATTTGGGCCATTTCCCCCCCGCCCCTCGGTGCGCCTGTTACTTTAAGGGGCAGAGCCTTAGGTATTCACCAGGGCGGATCAACTCACGTCACTATTTTGTGACGCTGTCTGTGGGGGTGGGGTAACCCTTGTCGTTGTATTGTGATGCAGCCTGTGGGGGCGGGACCTGCGAGAACAATGGCGCTTGCTCTGCTCTCCGCACCCACACCGCTTCCCACAAGCAAGTTGAGCCCCTCTGCGCTGGCTCCGGGGTCGGTGGATGGCCTGCACAGTTCCAAGCCCTCGTGGGTCTCCCTAACAAACTCTCCTGTGAGGCTGGGAGTTCCTCCCGCCACCTCAACTCCCACAGGTGTTTTCAATCAGTGGTTTAAGGTTTTACTTCCCCACTTTGATGGGTTGTGCCCTGATTTTTTCTCCCGGTTTGTCTGCACTCGAATTAGGACCTGCCCGTTCCACCAGTCTCGCCCTGCTGGGTCTGGGTGGGCTGGACGCTGTTCGTGTTTTGGTCAGGCACACCCGGTGCTGCAGCGTTGCCAGTACTGCTCCACCAACCGCGGTCTTGCCGTGCGCTCACCACCCAGCTCCCCGCAGAGTAGCCGCGTGCTCTCTCTCTGCCCAGCTCCGCCCCGCTTACCAGACTGGATGTAAGTGTCTTCTTTAACTCATTGGTTGTCGGACTTCCTTTCAGTTTGATGTTCTGTCAGATCTGGCTGTTTTTGTTTAATTAAATTGCTGTTTTTTCCTCGTTTGGTTGTATGCGGAGGCATGGTGTGTCCACCTACGCCTCCATCTTGCCAGAAGTCCTGAATGGTAATTTTTTTTTAATATAGAGATTTGATCTTTTTAAAATTTTCATTGTTTATCCTATTACAGTTGTCCCAATTTTTATTCCCTCTTGAGCCTGCTACCCAGCGCCCCACCCCCCGCCAAAGCCCACAGTCCATCCCCTCCCTTTGTCCATGCCCAGGCGTTGTTCACACAGATTCTTTGACTAATCCCTTCCCCTTCCTTCCACCATGCAGTCTGTTCCAGATTTCCATGTCTCTGGTTCTATTTTTCTCATTCGTTTATTTTGTTCATTAGATTCCAGTTATATAAGTGAGATTTGAGTTAGACAATTTCACTTCAGGGTTTTGGGGCAGTGCTCTGTTACTTTCCACATGTAACAGAATGCACATGAAAGTCTGTATTTTTATTCTTTGCAGGTAACCTCTCTTTTATACTCCTTAAATTTGCAGTATTCTTAACTATTGGTGTTGATAGATCTTAAAATGGGTTCATCTTAATTCTTCTAAAGCATTCAACAGGCTGTTTTCGAACTGGCAAATTGTCATTTTTTAAGTTTAGGAAAACTTGCTTCTATTATTTCCTTGACTATTTCTTTACTTTTTAATGTATCTGCTTCTAAAAATTATGTTTTGTAAATATTTGTAAGTACCTTTCTTTTATAAGTTTATTTTGTTTCTTTTTGCTTCGCATTTGGGGAATATCTAGGTTGCTATTCCAGATTTCTATTTTTCTTTAGCATATACAGTGAAACATTCAGCTCCTCATTGTTTTTGGCTTCAATTTTGTTTTATTTATGAATTATAATACTTAATTTCTAATGTCCAAATTATAATTGCTTCTTACTCGTAGTAACCTTTTTTAAATAGAGGACATATTCTTTTCTGGTTTGGAGTTGAGTTCAGTGGGGAAATCAACACTTTATTCCATGTATCTCTGGTTCCTCAGCACTGTGGGCTTTTGCTGTCGATTAGATTCCATCTGCATTTTGTCTTCCAGACATTCATCAGATTTGATGACAGTATTTTTTGTATCTGATTTTCTGGTATGGTAACTGATTCTTTCTTATTTTCATATTTTGCTATCATTTCAGGGGATCTTGGGAGTTGATGGAGATAAATTCATGTGTTTGCAGGTATGCTGATCTGATCTAGAAACTTTAAATTTATACTATCTTCATGATCTAAAATTATTTGGATAGACAGGCCTCTTATTCCTCATTATCATACATGGGTCAAAATTGTATTATGAGGTACTTAAAACTATAAGACAATTATGAAGTATAATCTTGTTCAAATAATATTAAGTGAAGTTTTGCTCTCTGTAGGGACAATGTTGAGGCAATGCTTTTCATGTCTATTCCTAATGTTTTCTATCCCGTTCTAGGCTATGAGATTTTCTTCACCAATTCTTATAGACCTTAACCCCTACCCCCTGACCCACTATTGGTAAGTATATTCTAAAACACCTCTTTGATTGTCTACTCTCTCTATACTTTATAGTTAGTTGGGAGAAAGAATTAGGTTAACATTTCCAATAACTGATGTAAGTCGCAAGCATAGATAATGCACTATTTCTTTTCTCTGTGACATTCAATCTTTACATATACTGTCCCCCTTTTTTTCCCCAGAAAATTAATAGTACTTTCAACAGGCAGTGTCTTGCCTTTTTATTCTCACTAGTGATTGTGAATTCAGATTTATACATAGGGAATGATGTGTCCAGTTCCATCAAACCCAGGATTTTAAGATGCGTAGTTGGGCCTGGGGATATGGTTCAGGAAACCGAACCTGTAATTTAGGTATCATCATTATCACACTGTAACACTCTGAATTCAGTAGCATTAATGTGTTTACTTTTAGAAAGTTCTTTTTATTTCCTCAAAAATGAAATGGAGCTTCAGGAAAAAGAATTATGATATATTGAAGATTTAGTTTAGTAGAATGAAAAAAAAAACCCACTAGACTGATAGAAATCAAGAAAAAATTATTGAGTTCTTCCTAGTACTAATCGATAGTTTTGATGAGGAAGAAGGAAATTCTGCCATTGGCCACAATACAAACAGACCTCGATGGCATCGCTGAGTGAGGTAAGTCATCCAGAGACAGACAAACACTGTATGATGTCACTTGTGTGTGGATTCTAGAAAACGGAACGTGTAGAGATGAAGAGTAGAATGACAGTTGCCAGGGGGTGGGTGTCGGAGGAATCAAGGAACGGTTGGTCAAAGGGTCAACACTTGCCGTTAGAAGATGGCTAAGTTCTGGAGATCTAATGCCCAGCATTGTGATTATAGTTAATAATACACTATTATACATTTCCAAATTGCCAAGAGACTAGATCTTAACTGTTTTCACCACAAAAAAGAAATAATAATTGTCTGCTGTAATGGAGATGTTAGCTAGAGCTACCGCGGTAGCCATATTGTGAGATATAAATGTATCAAATGAAAACATTGTATGCCTTAAACTTACGCAATGTTACATGACATTTTATCTCAGTAAAAATGGTCTGCAGCAGTTAAAGGATTTCCATGCTAAATTTGAATGGCTTTGAATAGGGCATTTAATCTTCATTCCCTCATCTTCAAACTCACGGGGTTGGGTGAGGTGATATCTACCTTTCCTTCCATGGCAAAGATACTTTCCCCTATGTAGAACTCATTGTGAATGGAATGGAATCACTAAAGAAGTCATATTAATTACTTTCTTCAATGGTTCAAGATTTCTAGAAGATTTGGGTGAAAAAATGCATTGCATAATTATTTCCTCACTTGTGTTGAAAATCCCACTAAATATCTGGCCAAGAGAATGAAGGTCCCTAACCTGAAGCTCTCAAATTAGTAAGGAGTACACAGAAGGTGGCAGGAGTATAAATACAATTAAACAGGTGAATTTTGCTGGGGAGCCATTGTGCTCTGAACCCTGAAGTCAGTGTTGAAGTAACGAAACGTCATGGAGGTGGAATGGGGGATGTATGGGAGAGCATAAAAGGGAAATGTCCTGCCATGGAAAGACCTGAATTCCAGTTACCTGATGTAGTATTATCTCTCACGATCTTCCTTATGATAATAAATTTCCATTCCTGTCTTTGAAAACTCCTTTTACTTATAAACAAAGGTGGATTATGGTAGTGATACTAGATTATTATATATATATATATATATATATATATATATATATATATATTTAGAGATTTTATTTATTTATTTTTAGAGAGAGGAGAAGGGAGGGAGAAAGAGCAATGTATGGTTGCCTCTCACATGGCCCTCACTGGGGACCCGGCCCGCAACCCAGGCATGTGCCCCGCCTGGGGATCAAACCGGGACCTTCTGGTTCCCAGACCGCACTCAATCCACTGAGCTACACCAGCCGGGCTAGATTATTATATTTTTTATAATGCACAAAGAATAGAATTTATAGTCAAAAGACATTTTTTCCTCTATTATTTTTTTCCTTTGACTCACTGGTGGAAATGTCTTCCTCTGTCAGTATGGCTATTAACAAGTCACTCCTCATATCTCACTTTCTTTATCTATAAATGAGCATCAAATTTAACCTATCTATGTCTCAGAAATAAGTGTGAAAATAAATAAATGACTATATGAGAAAGATGAACTGTGGAAACTATGACAACTTGCTTAAGATAGAAGAAAGTACTGTTTAGTCTATAACTGCAATTCTAATACTATCTTCATAACGTAATAGTAATTGGCATATTTCATGGGATAGATTCAAAACAATTTCCCTTTTTGTATTGCTGGAACTATCCAGTTCATTCCTGGACTAATGAATCAAAAGTAAAATTTCCTATCAATAGATTTCATACATAGACATGGGACAATGAGAAAAGAGGAGATAAATCCATCATAAAGAAATGTTGTGACAAACTATCAAAGTGAGAAAAAGTTATTTATAACCAAGACAAAAGTAAGCTACATCAATTTCAACAAATCATGTAAGAGGTAAACTCTCTTTTCTCCATTGTAAGTAGGCCAAACCTGGTAATAGAGATGATGAAAGAAATATGTAGACTCGTAGTTTCTGGATCATCCTTTTCATAAAGTTATATCACCCCTCCCTCCCATACTTATTTTTTTGTACCTAAGGTTTCTAAACTCTGAGCTGCTTGGATATAATCAGCATGAAGCTTTATGATCACACATCACTCTGTCCTTGGGGAAGGTAACATGCCATCTAACTACATCTGATGAGAAGTTCAGAAAATAAAGCTCGTGAAGGTATCGTTGAGGTCCAAGCTGTCATGGAACAAGTGAGGGAAGCATATCCACAGACAAATCTACCGTAGACTTTTAGGTTTTAGTGGAGATGGCCCCACTGGGTCTGGGTCTCAATTAATTATGCACTATCTGACAGATATGCTATTTCTTTGATTTTCGGTTTCCTTATCTGTAGAATGGTTAACACCTGCTCTTTTTCCTAAGGTTTTGTGGCATGCAGTTGAAGTCATATACATATATGTGAATACACACACAAGTGTTATTTTACTTTGCTTTTATGTGAGTGTGTGTTCTGCCTTATAAAAAGTGTTTCTTTCTGGTAAGAACATGTATGTAAATGACATGTGCCTAGCGCAATGTATGGTCCATGGTGTTTGTAAAATATTTGTTAAGTCTGAATGAGAAGACATGGTTTGGGAGAAGTAACAATAAAATGCATTTATCAAAATGTGAATTTCTTCTTTTATTGTTGCCATCTCCTTTTTTTCCTTCTTTCATCTCTACTGCCACTTCTGAAAATATTGAAAACCGTCACTTGTATTGCATCCTTTTCTTCCCATTTGAGGGAGGAACCATAGCTGCTGCTTTCCCTAACTGTTATAAATTTCTCTCTCCCTTTACATTTCTCTCTCTAGCATTTTCAGCTTTAGTACAGCCTTTCTATTTCTGTAGGTAACTATTCATCACAATTTTTCCAGGTATCATTTAATCCCTTTTCCTTCCCTGAGATGGTTTAATTTGTTGATTGTGTTATTTAAAACAACTTCTATTTCCTCTCCTCTAGACTTCTGATCACTTTGCGATTCCCCTCCCATTATTACACTCAAACACAACTGCCCTTATAAGGCCCCGTGAATTCCTTCTGGACCCACTCACAGTCCTCCTTTCTGCCTCACTTTCCTGGCTATTCCCACGCCTCTTACATCAGCCTTCCTCCCTGCTCGTTACTCTTTTTTCACTTAACTTTGATGATGTCATAATTTTTTGCTGCTCATACATTTCAAAATGAATGTGTCCCTTGTTGGGGCTTTATCGACCCTCTTTTCCCATCAGCAGCGATTCCTTCAGTCTCACAGTGCTTCCTCCTGTTTCTGTTAGACCCTCACTTCTCCAAAGACCAACCGATCAAACAAACAAACGCACAACCTGATGCGGGCTTTCAGATGATACCCAAATCTCCACTCTCTCTAAGAATGTTTCCTATTCTGAACAACGTGTCACTTCCTTAAAATTTTCCTAGCATGCAAAACCCAACAGTTAAAATAATATATTTACTGAAAAGGCATAATTAGAGGCTTTCCAAAGATGACAAACAAGAAAAGCTTCATTGCATTAATGCCGTATTGCCCAGTACTAAGTGTACATGTTTGGAGAGTGGGGTACAACTGAATGGTTCCATGGAGGTATGAAGAGGAAAGAGTAGGAGAATTCTAAAGGTGCTGCCTTTCCTTCCCTTCTCCAGCACGTCCTTCAGCACAGAAGAATGTATAATTCTATTTATGTGGAATTCAAGAACAGGTAAGACAAACTATGGTGATTCTAGTTAGAACAGTGAGAATATTGACCGGTAAAGGATACAGCCTTCTGAAATGCTGGATATGTTCTATACAGCTATAAAAATTCATCAAACTATACACTAAAGATATATGTACTGTACTGTAATGCCTCCATTTTTAAATAGAATAACTTTAAAAAGTTTTTAAAATTTCTGTACATAGTATATATTGATGTGGTTGAACAAATAAATATGACACCAGTTAATGAGGACAGAAAGAATATGTTGATGGAAAGTACTATGTAGTGAAAAGATTTTCCTAGGACCAGATCTTTACTTACATAATATTTTGCTGTTGGAGATTTGACCAAGTACTAAAAGAATTAAGTTGGATGAAGTCAGCTTGGTGAATTAAATAAGTTTGAATATAGGGCTTTGAATATAGAATAACTTTTTACAGTAAATCCTTACTTAACATTGTGGATAAGTTCTTGGAAACTGTGACTTTAAGTGAAATGAGTAAAACAAGAGCAATTTACCATAAGCTAATTGAAATAAACAAGAATTAAGTTCTTACAGCATATTTCTGGTCACAAAAACATCATCAAAGTTCTAAATAAAACCCCCACATGTTTCTAACATTAAACATTAAAATAAATGTGAGCTACACATACATTGAAGAAAGATCACTAACAAACAAGTAAGATCATCATTTTCCAACCCACTTACTCTGGTTCAGGGTCAGAGGTGGCCAGAGCCCAGCCCTGCAGTTCAAGGCACAAGGTGGGAACCCACCCTGGACAGGATGCCCTCCCACTGTGGGACACTCACACCCACACTCACTCAGACTGGGACAGTGTAGACACGATTCAGTGAACATGCACACCTTCAGGATGTGGGAGGAAACGAGAGGACCCAGAGGAAACCCACACAGACGTGGGGAGAACATGGAAACTCCACACAGACAGTGGCCCAGCTGAGAATTGATTTTTTTCTCATCAACATTACAATGAAATGACATTGAACAAAACAACATTAGCTGAGGAACTGCTGTATAAATGATACTGTTTTAAATCTATTTCTGGGAACATAATACCTCTAACTTTATTTGAATATGCCCTTGGGATTATGAGTTGGTGATGGGTCAGAATTTCTCTGGCAATATATCCTTTAGGAGAGAGTAACAAGACACTCATCAATGTTGATCTATTTATAGGACAAGAAAATATACCAAATGTGCAGAAACCTCTGAAGAGAAAGGGAAAGAAAAAGTAAAGTGTACAAAAATGTCACAAAATGATGGAATTTGGGGCCCACATTACTGGAATATTCTAAAGGGAACTTTCTTGACGCCATGCCTGGGGAAAGTTGTGGTCAAGGCATTGGGTGGCTGGACTCTTCTGAGGAGGCTTTGGGGAGAATCTGCTTTCGAGCTCATTTCGATCATTAGTGGGATTCACTCCCTTTTTTTTAAAACCTTATTTATTGTTGACACTATTACGGATATCCCCCATCTCCCCCCACCCCCAGCCTTTGCTCACCTCCACGTAGCCCCTCCTATCACTATACTGTTTTACACACACACACACACACACACACACATTTTTGGCTAGTCCCTTCACCTTCTTTCATCCAATTCACTTCTTTTCACTTGGAGAACTGGGGTCCTCCTTTCCTTGCTGAATGTTAGTCTTTGCTTCTACATCAGTATCTGCATTCATTCTCATGTTTTTCCAGGAACCCCTGACCCCGTTCCAGCAAACATGGGGCAAATCTTCTTCACTGTTGGAATCTTTCTGACTTCCCCTTCTGCTATATCTCACTTGCCTCCTACTGTAGCTGATGAAACTTCTAGGAGCTTTACAAAAATTATTTTTATGCTATTACAGTTGTCCCAATTTTTCCTGCTTTTACCCCACCACCCAGCCTGCCTCCTGCTCCCACAGTCAATCCCCACACCACTGTCTGTGTTCGTGGGTCATTCATATGTGTTCTTTAACTAATCCCTTTTCCTTTGTTTAACCAGTCCCCACAAAAACAGCTGTCATTCTGTCCCATGTTTCTATGTCTCTGATTCTATTTTGCTCATTAGAGTCTACTTATAAGTGAGGTCATATGGTATTTGTCTTTCACTGACTGGCTTATTTCACTTCGCATAATGGTTTCCAGTTTTATCCATGCTGTCCAAGGGCTCCTGTGATTAATTTGGCCCACCTGGGTAATGTAGGATATTCACCCTATCTTAGGACTCCTAAATGTAATTACATACGTGAAGTCCTTTATTCATGTAAAGTAACACACATGCATATGTACAGGTCTCAGGAATTAGGACATAGATATTTCTTTTTGTTATTGTTGTTGTTCAAGAACAGTTGTCTGGATTTTCCCCCCATCACTCCCCCCACCTCAGCCATCCCCATCTCTCTCCCCTACTTCCACCCTGTCTTGGTTTTGTCCATGTGTCCTTTATAGTTGTTCCTGAAATCCCTGGCCCCTTCCCACCCCCATTATCCCCTCCTACCTCCCCTCTGGTTACTGTCAGATTGTTCTTAATTTCAATGTCTTTGGTTGTAGCTCGCTTGCTTGTTTGTTTTGTTGATTAGGTTCCACTTAAAGGTGAGTTCATATAGTATTTGTCTTTCACCACCTGGCTTATTTCACTTAGCATAATGCTCTCCATGCCCATCCATGCTGTTGTGAAGGGTAGGAGTGCCTTCCTTCTTTCTGCTCTGTAGTATTCCACTGTGTAAATGTACCATAGTTTTTTGATCCATTCATTTACTGATGGACACTTAGGTTGCTTCCAGCACTTGGCTATTGTGAATTGTGCTGCTATGAACATTGAGGTGCAGAGGTTCTTATGGATTGGTGTTTCAGGGTTCTTAAGATATACTCTTAGCAGTGTAATTGCCAGGCCAAAAGACAGTTCCAGTTTTGTTCTTCTGAGGAAATTCCATACTGGTTTCCACAGTGGCTGCACCAGTCTGCATTCCCACCAACAGTGCACTAGGGTTCCCTTTTCTCTATACCCTCTCCAACACTTGTTGTTTGTTGATTTGTTTACGGTGGCCATTCTGACTGGTGTGAAGTGGTATCTCATTGTGGTTTTAATTTGCATCTCTCTAATGGCTAGTGATGCTGAGGATCCTTTCATATGTCTCTGGGCCCTCTGTATAGGATGTAGATATTTCTGAGAGGCCATTACTTGGTCTACCATGGACACACCCTTAGACCTTGATGAGAAAATCTGAAAGGCACTGATATTTCCAACTTAAAGATGAGGGAAATCAGAATGACAGAAAGCGAAGTGACATGCTGGAGTTGACACAACCATTTAATGACTGTTCTGCAGTTTGAACCTTGTGATCCTGAATTCCAGAACAATGGTCTTTCCTACCAAAGCAAGCTGTCAATCAATTTAATAAAACATTTACAGTCTCTGTAGCAATAGCATTTAGACTTTGTACAATGACAAATGAAGAAACAAAAAGTCAGCAAATAGCTGCCATTTGTAAATAGTCAAATATTTATATTCATTCATTTGAAGACTATGTTAGAATATTTCATTAATTCTTTGACTTATTCCTCCAGATTTTTTGCATTGTTTCTAACCAATCTGAGCCTGGGTGTTTACCAAAGTGAGCCACAGAAAGGAGAGCCCCAATTAGTATTATCCAAAGAGAAATGTCCAGTGCAAAACCTCTGTGATTTGCTGAAAGTTCAATGTTGATACTGTTCATAACTGTGCTAAAAAACCTCAGTAGCAGTTATTTATATTACCTTATAAACCCTATTGTACAGCTGTGGCATGCAATCCCATACTTTACAAGTGCAGCAGTACACTTAGGTGAATTCATAAAACTTTATACTGGTACATCAAATTAACCTTGCACTACTGTGCTCAAGTGAAGCATGCTTTGAATTTTTCAGTAATTCTTCAGCACATGGAGGGAAACCAGGTCACTACAGGGACTCTTTAGGAGACAAGGAGATATTGAATTCCTGAAGGAAACAAATTTACCTCAGAAAGGCTTTAACAAAATACGGATAAGCTGATCCTTTAGTTTCTCTTGTTTTTCCCTCTTCCCTTAGGTTTTCCTCCTTTTCTCCTATATGTGTCCTGGTTCTGCTCTTCTTGCTTCTTGATTCATTTTCCTAAAACCTCTGATATCCCTCCCTAATTCTTATATGAAATCAATGATGAGAATGATTAACTAGAAAAGTATATAGAGCATATGTTTAAGCCCACCTGTGGCAGAGAATGTGATCACCAAATATCCCCACTGCTCTCTAACTTCCCTGTTTTTCTTTCATTTATTATAGATTGGGGCCATAAGATCAGGTCGAGCCATTGGACCATTGAGTGGACATGAAATGTGTCACTTCCAGGTTAAGGCAGTTAGGAGCCAATGTGCCTCTTTCACCTCCTCCTCCACTAGGGGGATCCTAATGTCCATGAGTTCTAGATGGTGAAGCTATAAGATAGAAGAGGGTTGCTCAACCCATATTGGATTTTAAGTGGGCAAAAATAAGACTAAAACTTTTTATGTATTAAGCCTCTGAGATTTGGGATTTCGTCTAGCCTATCATGACCAACTCAGAAATTAGTAGCAGAAATGGGGGAATGCATTAAGTTCCAGAGATAGATAATAACGAAACATACTGGAGGCTGCAAAAAATGTCAATCCTTGTTATAGTGACAAATTATTTAGAAAACTGTCATCAGAAGTAATTTGGGAAACAGATTATGCTAGAGGTGTTGAGCTGGTAACTCCAGGTCAAGGTATTAGAAAACATTTGTAGTGCATCTTAGACTCTGTATGCTGAATTACTATAAGAATGAGATTAGCTCAGAAAAAAAAAAGTCTGGTTTGTAGCAGGAATGACAAGAAATACAAGGTTCAGAAATGTGAGCTTTGCAGGGTTGGAAATAATACTAATAAAGACCTTGAGGATCAAATGTCCAGTAAAAGGTAGCAGGAAGATAAAATGACTAGGGTCAGCCCAGGCTGGCGTAGCTCAGTGGATTGAGCACGGACTGCAAACCAAAGGGTCGCGGGTTCAATTCCCAGTCAGGGCACATGCCTGGGTTGCTGGCCAGGTCCCCAGTGGGGGCCATGTGAGAGGCAACCACAGATTGATGTTTCTCTCTCTCTCTCTCCCTCCCTTCCCCTTTCTAAAAATAAAATAAAATATTAAAAAAAAATGACTAGGGTCAAAAAATCAAAATAACTTTGAGCCTTCCCATTTAGTTATAAGTGCCTTAAAATAGTTTCTATTGCTTTAGAAAGAAGATGTATTAGTTTTCTACTACAACTACACCCTAAATTTTATAATATGTAAATTACAGCTCATTAAAGCTGTTAAAATCCCCAAACACCCATTTATTGGTCCCATACTTTTCCATGGGTCAGGATTCTGGGCATGGCTTAGCTGGATCCTTTGCTCAATGTCTCACAAAATGCAATCAAGTGTCAGCTGAGGCTTTGGTCGCATCTGATTTTGGGATTTTCTTTTAAGCCCACACAGTGTTGGTAGAATTCATTTCCTTCCATCCGCAGAACTCATGGAAACTTACTTCTTCAGGGCCAGCAAGTGAGAGGCAGTCTCTTCTACTTCAAGTGACTGACTTGTTGACTTGCCCTTAAAGACTCCTTATTAGGATAGGCTCACCCAAGATAATCTATCTTTTGATTAACTCGAAGTCAATTTACTAGGGTGTATAATTGCATCTGTAAAAATTCCTTTACCTTTACTATATAAAATATTCTCAGGAGGGAAATCCCTTACATTCAGCTGTCTCACTCCAACTATGGGGAGAGTATTACCCAAGCCGTGGACACCAGGGATGGCAATTTGGGGGACGATTTCACAGTTCTGCTTACCACAGAGGTAAGAGAAATAGGGGAGAGAGAATGTGGAAGATGCCTAATTTAAAAAGCTAGGAAATAAAGTAGATTTGAGAGCAATATCTTGAATTTTTAGTGTGAAAATTGGCAGGCACATATTACTAGAACAAAAAGATTACAAGCCTAGTACATTTTTAGGAAAATGAGTTGTCCATAAAATTCTTACCTCAGCTCTGGCTGGTGTGGCTCAGTGGGTTGAGCACCGGCCTGTGAACCCAAGGGTCACTGGATTGATTCCCAGCCAGGGCACATGCCTGGGTAGCTGGCCAGGTCCCCAGTGAGGGACCCACAAGGGGCAACCGCACATTGATGTTTCTTTCTCTCCTTTCCCCTCTGTCTAAAATTAAATAAATAAAATCTTTAAAAAAAATCTTACCTCAGATTTTAAAAGACTTTTTTCAAATTTAAAACAATCTTTGAGCCCATATGTTCCAGAAGCCAGAGGTGGGCTAGAAAACTGTGTGCTACTAAGGAGGGCCTCTTCCATTATGAGTATCAAAGATGCCGCCAAGGAAGATAATGAAAATGGAAAAACCTAGAGGCCACAGAGAACAATGGGCAAAGAATTTTCTTCCAGAGTAGAATCAGGGTTTGGTCAAAGAGCCTCCCTACTCCCAGGGTAGAATTTAAACTATGACTTTGTTTCCCCTTTGCTATGGGCTGAACTGTGTCCCCCACCAAATGCAAATGTGGAAGCACCAACTCCTAGAATTTCAGAATGTGAGTATATCTGAACAGGAGGGCATTAAAGAGGTGAATGATTTGAAAAGAGGATGTTTGGTGGGCCTTAATCCAATCTGACTGGTGTCCCTTATGAGAGGAGGAAGTTTGGACACAGACACCAGGGGTGTATTCACATAGAGTGAAGGCCACATGAGGACACAGCAAGAGGTTGGCTAAATGCAAGCCAAGGAGAGGGAGCTCAGAAAAAGTCAAATTGCTGACAACTTCATCTTGAACTTCTAGTCTCCAGAACTGTGAGAAAATGAATTTCTCTTGTTTAAACCACCCAGTCTGTGGTGTTTGTTATAGTGGCCAAGCAAAATAATATACCATTCTTTAATTTTTTATTGTTTGTCAGTCTTGTTACTGCTCCTGCTCTCGTGTGTGGTGGTGGAGTGGTAGGGAAGGGCTTAGATGTAAAGGATTTTTGATTTTGTTTTTCCTTTTAGTGCATAGGTCTTTAGACAAAGAGAAACCACATCTAGACCAGATGGAGAATTCTGGTACTCCTGGACTTTGAGTTGGACAGAATGACTTCATGGGACCTTGTAATATCTCCCTTGGGGAAGCATTGGCTGTGTTCTGTGTGTAGGAAGGAGGAAGAAAATGGCTACTGGGTGACAAGAAGTGTGAACTGTGGTGTTAACAATGAAAATCACTGATTTTCCATGTGCTCCTTCAAAATTCAAAATTTCCTATCTAAATTATTTTTTTGCTCCAAAAGGTCTTTTTATAGTTCTCAAATATTGATTCTCTATTTCCCCGTGAGAGAGTTAGGTATTCCTGCCTGTGGCAGTGGGGCTTGGAATGCACCCTCCCAGAGAGGCGTGTGTAGCCCTGCCATACCACTGGCTTCAAAGAAAGGAATCTAAGGAGAGACGATGGTGTCAATTTTGAGCAGAAGCTTAAAGAGTCACTTATGCTTTCATTCTTTGATTTGAGTCCATAAAGAGGACTAGGATAAAGAAAGATATTTCGCCCTGGCTGGTGTAGCTCAGTGGATTGAGCGCGGGCTGGGAACCAAAGGGTCCCGGTTCGATTCCCAGTCAGGGCACATGCCTGGGTTGTGGGCCAGGTCCCCATGAGGGCCATGTGAGAGGCAACCATACATTGCTGTTTCTCTCCCTCCCTTCCCCTCTCTCTAAAAATAAATAAAAATAAAATCTTTAAAGAAAGATATTTCAAGTAAGGTGAATAATATGAGCAGAATTTGAAATACAGTACTCAGCATACATTACAGGTACAGTCAACAGAATTGACTGGCAGAATAGAGTAATTATGTTGTATTATTTTTATACACACTGTAAGTATATATACACAAACAAATTTTTCCAGGAAAGTGGCTATTATGTACCAGACCGTATACTGGTAGATATGATGACAGTTTATCGGTTCCAAACCAGACGAGAGGTCATAGTCAGAGGGGTCTGAAAAGAGACAACCAATGGAGCTATTGATGGGAATTTTTTTCTTTTTTTAAGTAAATTTTATTGATTATGCTATTATAGTTTTCCCAATTTCTCTCTTCTTTTTTTATTTTTTTATTTTTTTTTATTTAATTAATTTTTTTTGTTTAATTACAGTTATTTGTAGCCTCTCCCCTCCCCCCTCCCTTCCCCTCCCGTCCCACCCCCCCAACCTCCCTCCTCCCCCTTAGTTCTGTCCATGTGTCCTCTACAGTG